>WBNH01006330.1:54039-69485 GCA_013401255.1 Urocolius indicus | reverse complement strand
GCCCGGCGGCCCCCCTCAGGGACGGCCCTGCCCGCCCCCGCTCGGCAATGAGTTCGTTAATTAACTCCTCGCAACCCCCAGCACAAGTTCTCCCACAGCCCCCTTTGCGATCAAGGTCCATCTTCCACCGGGAGCGCCTCAGGCCCCGGCCACGCTCCCAGCCGTGCGGCAGCCATTAACGCGCCCACAGCCGTTCCTCTCGCCCCAGTCGCCTTGCCCTTGCTTGTGGTCTCTGTCTCAGGCGGATCAAACTGCAGCTGCTGTGCAAGCAGACGCTCGTGCCTGCCCATCACAAAAAGGCTGCCTGCCTAAATTTCAGCTGATGTTGCAAACGGAGTCGTTTTCCAACAGGTCCCCCTCATGCTTGGGAAACGTCCTGTGACAGTCTTGGGGCAGGAACCTATTCTGCATTCTGAGGCTCGTTGGTCCCGTGCTTTGGCTCAACTGTTCAGATATCACCCCAAACTATTTAAATATTTTGCTTATTTGCTCATTTCCCCCCTGAGAAACCTCCAACAGCTATGGTTGTTCCTTCATTGCCTTTCAGCCAAAGATGAAAAATGAAACAGCAAAGGAGAAAAGCAACAGCAAAACTGCAGCTCCCCCCTTCCAGCTGGCACAGAGAATAGGAACCAAGACATTTAGATGTTGGTAGCCTTAGCTTAAAGCCCAGACTTGAAAAAATGAACTGTAAGCGCTCCCAGAGCTTCAGGAAACAGTTTGCCATCTTTTACCCTTGCTCCAAGGAAGTGCCAGAAGCTCAGCTCGCTGTTTGCATCACATAGTGCTCAGAAACTTGACTTATTTTCAAATTGTTCCAAGCACGCTGGCTGTAGCACCCAGATCCAGCAGCCTTGTCCAAGTTGCACTTGCAAGGGTGTAACAGCAAGCTAGAAGTGAGATTTGCATCTTTACTCTCCTGACCCAATCACAAGTTTTCATACTAACCAGAAAAAGGACCGTAACAACCATGACCCATGTAAACATGACAGTAGTTGCCTGCCCTCTGCTAACTCTTCTACACTTCATGCTCTTTTCTCATGAAAGAAATAAAGCCATGGCTACTAAAACTGCCAGGAAGATGCTGTTAAGTGCTAGGTTTCCTGGTAAATCTAATCTAACATGCTCAGCTGAAGGATGAGTAATCCAATTAAGATAATGAGAAGCAGCCAGAAGTACAGCCTAGTACACCACTGTTCCAGTCCAGCACGGAGGTTAAGTTGCCCGGTGCAGTCAGTGAAGCTCCACATACACCACTTGGGTGGAACAGATCAGAAAACATAAGTGAAGGCATAGTGACAGATGCCTTTAAGAACACTAACACCCTGGCCTCTGCATTTTGATTTCTGTTTCAGTGGTTATACGCCGACAGCTGCAACAGTCAGCTCTGAGAGAGCACAAATTCCAACCTCATAAGGTGCAGGGCAAAGCCCTGGGCAGAGCCTTAGAAGTATTATCTACACCATGGGTTCAAATTATATTGGAAAGTTCCTGTCACTGTAGAGCGCCTGAAATGGGAACCTGGAAAGGAAATCCATCTTGTGTATCTCCCTCAACACCTCAAAAACCATACCCAAAAACTTTCAGATATCGCTAGCAGTTAAACACCTCCGCTCACGTGTGTTCAGGACAGGAGTTACCATAGCATCAGAGAACATGGTAAACATCTGCAAAGACTTGGTTTACTTCTTGCAATAATTAAATGCTAAATCCTCTTCCTGGACTTAGCAGCAGAGGAGTAAACACCACTTGTCTCTGCTCTCCTCTATCCGAGGGAAAGGTTGCCTCCGTTTGGTATGCAAGGCATGAGACTCCAGTGCAATCCCACACCAGAGAAAAGCTGCTCTTCAAATACCAAAACCACCTCTATCAACTTCGAGAGTTACAGAAAAAAAAAAGAAAGCCACTACAGGAGGATAAGCAGAGTTAAACAAGTTTTATTCATAAACTGTTTGGGGAAAGGAAATTTACTGTTATAAAAAAAGTCCAGAAATGAACTGACTTTCTTAAAATCTGCTAGCCTGTTCAGGCACGTTTATGAATTCACGCTGTAACTGCTAAGGGAACACATCTCCTCCACACATATTACTGAACCTGGGCTGTAATGAATGTTGTGTTTCGGATGTGTACAGAAAACACACTTCTGTAGCCAACTTGCAGCTAGCATTACCATGTTACTACCTACACGTTACACAATCACCTTACAATAATAATCAAGAGGTCAATTATTTCTGTCTTTTTATACATTTACCCGGTATGACTTGTGCAGTCAATCACGAATGATATGGTTCATTTAAACAGGCTTGTAGTCAAGCTTGGACTCCAGCTTCTTTGAATCAGCTACTTTCCTAACAGCTTTCATGAAGTCTTCCTGAACTACAAAGTCATGATCGGCACGGATTGCAAACATACCTGTGAAGAGGAATTTAACAGCAAGAGTAAGCTGGTGCTCCTGGCAGCAACAGCACAGAGAAGACAGTGCAGAAAGATCCACTCAAAATGAAACCTAATCCGAGTTACCCTGTCTGCATACAGACTTTCACCTGGAGGTCTTGGATGTCGGTAAGAGGAGTAAACTTCAACGAGGTCACCTTACTATCTAGGTGATCAGTGAGAAGAAATGTGTGATTTGTTTTACACTGTGAGCATGTATTTACTGCATTGCTCAGCCTTCCTCTGTAGGCAAATCTGCAGTGTACAGTGAATTGATAACGGGGGAAAAGCATAAAATAGTATTAATTCTCCACTCACATTAAGAAGACCTGGATTCTTCACAAAAAGGAGAAAAACATGTACTATCACTGTTTACGGAATGCATCTAGTCACAAGAGACAGTATGTCATAAGACTAAGCCAACAAGTAGTCAGAGGCCAGCTCCAGCTCAGAAACGGTCTGGCTGTTTTTCTCCTCCTGTCATATTGAACCTAAAGTACAGAGATCTTTGATACTGTGCACATCAGCCCAAATGCAGATGCACCTAACTGTGTGGATGCAGGTGGTGTATGGAACAAGATATTAGCAGGCCTCATGTCACACGAATGCTACCGCTCCTTTCTGAGCACGTGTTGGGCTGTTGCTGGTTTATCTGGAGACCCAATGAGAAACTCGTCAGTAACCTCAGAGGGCAGATGTAGGAACAAAGTTCTGTATGACTGTATAGGTCATAAAGAAACTTGGAAGAAAAGAGATTTTGTTCCAAGTACCATCAAAGCTTCAGGGCATATCACAGTCCAGACAGGCCTAATGTGCTGGGAAGTGTGCAGCTGTTATGGCATTTCATCCAGACACTAACATTTCCCTTGAGGAACATTTCCGTAAGAGCTATCTAGCCCTTTAGGAAGGGATGCAAAGAGAGAGCATCATTTAGCAGGTGCTGTGCTCCAGCAGAATATTTTTGACCTCTTGATTTAATACAATGACATAAGCATCAGAGAAACAGCTCAAACATGTAGCATTAAACAAAACTTAGCACATAAAAGTTAAGAAGATACCTGCTTCAGTGCAGACATTTCTCAAGTCTGCTCCATTAAAGCCATCTGAAAGCTTCACAATTGCTTCATAATCTGTTGATAAAACACAAAAGACAATTAGAAATAAAATTCACACTTCCCATTACAGATGCCAATGAAATACACATCCAGCTAAGAAAGAAATGCTTCACTTGGATGTCAGTGCAAATCGATAGCTGTCCACTAGGCTGATAAATTGAATTAATTGAAAGGGGTAATACAGCCGATGATTTCATTAAAACCAAAATGTATTGCAGCCAAAAGCCTGTAGTACATCATTAAATCCCAAGTTACTAACTCGTGGTTACAAACATCAATGTGAAATGAAAGAAAAGCAACATTAATGTGCTTAACATCATTTAATTGAGGAAAAAAAACCAGAAAACTTATCTCCAAATGATCTTAACTCAGTCCCTTCCTGCTTATAACAACTGCAGCCACTAAAGGCAATTAATGTCTTGATCTATTAAGCCTGATATTTTATGCACGTATATTTAATGAAACCCAACTATGGTTATAGTTTCTAGACTCAATTTCTGAAACAATGCTGAGCCTCCAGCATGTTCTGATTTTTGCAAGGTTGCTTACTGAAACACACCCAATGATCCACTTTCTGCAAAACTTTTCATACTGAAGGAAAAACAGTTTTGAAATTAGAAACATTTGAACTGAATGTTTTTAATCTTAAGAATAAAAAAACTCTAGAAATTAAAATTCTTCAACTGTATTTAAATTCCATGTAGCACAATGTCCTATAAACAAGTCTTCCCATAACTAGAAAGTCAAAAAAAGACAAGTGAGGGGACTAAGCGATGTCAAACATTGCAAAGTTTGTCAGTTTATGGTCTTCAGCAGACATTAGAGCAGGAGGATCTCATGCTGGAACTTGGATTCTAATGCAATTCTCACCCCACCTTGTTAATACATCCTGGCCTTCCTTTCAGGACCTCAAAGCTGAGCATTGCAGTCTCCTCCCATCACATTTGGAAACGTAGCTACTGTCCATCTGACATTTCACTTTGCTAAACAGTGTAAAGGAAGGATCCCACCCTGCCTCTGTGCCACTTCTCAAAAGGTATAAGAAAGGATGAAGTCCTTTACCTCATGATTTGCTTTGGAGTTCCTTCCCTATCACAAACTATAGTTGCATGCATGCACGTTTAAGGCAACAATGCTGCTAAGAAAGGCAATTGTCCTCTTGCCCTCTCCCAGCCGCCCCCTCTGTTCATTCGGCCACATGGCAAAGGGGATGAGTTCCAGTGCCCAGCCTGGCTGCATCAATCGCTGGTGTCAGCAGAGGCGGGGGCGGAGCAGGCAGGGGCTGGGGGCCATTACTGAAATAAAGGGCAGCCAACATCTTTTTCAAAGCAAATCACAATTATAGTATTCTTGAGCAAAGCTCTGAAGTGTCACTGTGAAACTAAGACTCTGGTCGGCTTAGACATTGAACACAGTCATTAAATAAACCTTCACCATTTTATCTGACAGCTTCTTTTCCCCATTAAGCTTTAGAGAGAGCTCTCTGCACCACTAACCAAAGAAAATCTTTGTTTCAGACAAACAGGTTTTCATTACACCACAAATGAACTCCAAAGTAAGTTTTTCCATGACATTTAAAGATTCTTTTCTGTTTGCAGACTTCTGCAGTAAGTTTTGTTTTCTCTGAGGAGGGGGCTCATGGTAAAGCTGTTTTCTTGCATTAAGCTATTCCTTTAGAAACAGGAAACTACTTGATGAGAACCACATTGATTTTCCCCATTTAAAGCTGCATTTCAAGGGTTTAGAGTCAGTTTTCCTTTACAAAAGACTTAGCAACAACTCAATCAGGATGGATTAAAACAAGTAGAATTCCAAGAGTGGGGAAGTTGTGCAGCCACTGCAAGGGTAGGAATTAGAAAGGCAAAATCATGGTAACAACTCCCCTTCTTCACACCCTTACAAACAGAAGGAAGAAGGATATCCACATAACTCCCCACTTACCTATTTCACCATGTTTAGTGATAGGACCCGCATGAATCTTCAAAATATCTAATCTGGCTTGTTCATTTGGTAGATCAATATCTAGAAAGAATCAGAGCTTTAATAAAGGCAGGTGACCACAATTCATATGGATAACATCCTCCTTCCAGCCACCGTGAAGCAGTAACTCACGGATTTTTCTATCCAGCCTTCCAGGCCGCAGAAGTGCAGGATCCAGCGTGTCTGGTCTGTTGGTGGCCATGATCATTTTAACTCTGTGCAGAGTATCAAATCCATCCATTTGGTTCAGTAGCTAAGAGAAAACAGAAGTTTGCTTTTAAACGACCCCAGCCCTTCCTAGCGTGATCCACTGTACTTATTTTCTGTACGAGTATTTTCAACAAGATGTAGAAGTGGTAAAGATAAGTCAATGAAAAAAAAAAAGCTACAAGCCTTGTAATGAAAGGTCACAAGCTCCCTCCATATTCTATAGGTGATAAAGAAGAGTTTAAGACAGACAACCCTTTGCCCAGAGAAAAACATGGTGAGCAAAGAGAGCTCAAACGTGGAAGACTTGGCTAAATCAATAAGGTAATGAGAACAGTGTAAACACTACAAAAATCAGGGGTTGGCTGAGACACTTTTGAGTGTAGTACACCGAGTCCAAGACATTAAAATTAGTCTTGCAGATCAGCTTCTAGAATACTAATACCCACTTTGGAAAACATTTTGTTATGAAGACTCAAAGCACTTACTCTTTGATCACAGTGATTTCATTCTTTATGTAAGGCAGACAGAGCCTTTTGAACCTGGCAAACTGTTTGCAGACACAGGCCAATGAAGTTTCCCATTAGCTTCAAAGTTCTTAATTGCCACCAGTGGTTTTAGAACTCTCTTCACACAACCCAGTTTATCAGAGTAATTAGTAGAGACACAAAGAAACGCAACTACTTCTCCTCCTAGTTTTGAAAGTCAAACGGTTCTAAACAATTCTAAAATTTTTGGAGTGTCTTTGGGACTGAAAGCAAGAAACTCTGCTTTTTGTTCTCTAAGAAACAGGAGCCCTCCAAACCTTCAAAGAAAGCGCAGTAAGCAGCAGCAAAATCAAGTCACAGCAAAGAGAAAATAGTCCAGATAATTTTAGCCATTGTCAACATTCTTTCAGTTAGTCTCCAAGTTGACTTCATGGCTGAGTCATCAGGATGTGCAGCTGACTTCTGTATAAGGAGCATTGTCACTTTTAAGCTTCAGGTTATCAATTCAGAACAAGTTCTACCGAGCCAGGTCATAGTGTAACGATCCCCATCTGTATTGTTATTTAAGGTGGACTGTACAGTATGCAGTCAGGGACGAGACACTCACCTCCATCAGGGTCCTCTGAATTTCTCTGTCAGCTGAGGTGCCTTCAGAAAAACGGCGTCCACCTGCAGCATACCAAATTCCTAAGTTACACGGCTTTATTTTTGCCACCCTGTCATACTAAGTCTGAAGACATTAGGTAACCCTTTTAAACTGCAGGGAAGGAGGGGTGGTATTTAAAGAGTTAAACACACACATTTTTTTAAATGCCTTTTCATACAGTCAAAAATATCCAAGCCAGATATGAACTGGTATGGTTCTAAGACAGTTGTAAGTGCTCCAGGAGGAAGCTGAGCCACTCATCCTGCTACGTTTCTTCTGAACAATCACACCTGCACATTCTCTTTGAGACGACAGACTGGAATTTCAATAGCTACAGTTAAAAGGAGCCTCTAGCCCTCCCTCCAGACCATTTGCCTTACCAATAGCATCTATCTCATCCATGAAAATGATACACGGCTGATGATCCCTGGCGTAATTGAACATCTCTCTAATCAGTCGAGCACTTTCACCAATGTACTTGTCCACTATTGAACTCGACACCACCTTTTGAAAGACAAGGGACGAGTGAGTGAGGAGGCTGGAGTGCAAACAGACTAAGCACATAGGCATGTGATAAGCGCAAGAGCAAAATTACATTACCTTTAGGAAGTTGCAGTCAAGCTGGCTTGCAACAGCTCTGGCCAAAAGTGTTTTCCCTGTACCTGGACAGAGGAGATTGAAGCTGTTTAATTAGTAACCCCACATAGCACACTAGAGACTTGAAGAAAAAAAAACAAGAAAAAAAGGGAAGGGGGTAAAAAGAAACAAACAAGACTATTGCCACAGTCTGAGAATGACGACTAGGCATTCGTTGCCCTTTCCTGAGACTCACCGGGGGGCCCATAGAGCAAGCAGCCTTTTGGGGGTATAATTCCTACACGCTGGAATAATTCTGGGTTTGTAAGAGGCAATTCTATTACCTGTGAAGAGAGAGAAACAAACTGAGACCCTGTTCAAGTTTTAAGTAAATCAGCAACTCCAAGAAGCTAAGGATACACTTGCCAACCTGTTTCCAGGTATCTGTATTCTTATTTATTTATGCAGCATATTTTGTAGAAGTAGTTCAGTGAGAAAATGTCAGGTTGATCTAACGGATTGATCCACAACCCTGCCCTTGTTGCTCAGACTTTAGCTCGGCACTGACTTGTTTCTCTCAAAGCTCTTTTTGCTCAAGCTGCTGTAACACAACTACTCAGAGAGATTCCAGCAGTTTTTGTGCAAAATTCAAGTTTGGTTTTTCTGGCTGTTGGTCCTAACTACATCCTCCCCTTCACTTCATGGAACTCCCTTAGCCTAAAGAGTCTCAGATCCTTCAAACCTTCTTTAGAGGTTTTTTTTTTTTTAATTTTAATCTCAATCCAAGTTGCTATAACAGTAGAGATAAGATAGAACTAGTCTAATAATTGGGCTTTGGTGTTTAGAATAATCTTTCTCTGCTACTGCAAGGTGTGGGCAGCGCACTGTGGTTCGGGCCTAGCCAACAACAGAGCACCACAAAGCCAGTCACTCACCCCCCCAGCCTCCTGTAGGATGGCAGAGGCCCTAGTGAGATGGGAAAAGATAACCAAAATCTTGTAGATTGAGAGGCAAAACAGAGTTGACTTATAATAACTAAACTAAAATATAATAACAGTGAGAAGAATGAAGTATAAACATAGTCATGAAGATAAACAAATCCCAAGCAAAAGGACAAGTGCTGCCCACTGCAGTTGCCCACCACCCGCTGACCAATGGCCAAGAAGTGATTCGTCCCACTCAGCCAACCCCCCAGTTTCTACATTGGGCATGACATCCTGTGGTATGGAACAGCCCTTTGGCTTGCTGGGGTCAGCTCTCCTGGCCATGATCCATCCCAGCTTCTTGTGCACATGCTGGCCTCCCCTCACTCCCAGTACCACTTGCTGGTGGGGCAGGGGGAGAGGTAGAAATGTCCCAATGTTGTGCAGCACTGCTCAGTAATAACCAAAACATCCCAGAGCTATCAACATTCTCTTCAGACTAAACCCAAAATACAGCCCTGTAGCAGCTACTGGGAAGAAAATTAACTCTGTCCCCGGTGAAAGCAGGCCAAGCACACAATCTCTGTTACAGTCAGCTGTAATATGAGCCCACCTGCACCCCACAACCACACTGTTGTTTGCCACAATGACAATCACAAAGCTGCAAAACATTCCACCCAAGCTTCAGAAGTTCTCTTCTAGAAGAGGAAAATGTGGTCTAAGTTGATGAAACATGGAAAGCGCCTATGTCATAGGACCCTTCAGCAGCCTCTCTCATGATGGTTTAGGACAAACATCAGCAAGGCATTTTTGTCCTGAAAAACTTCAGGATATGGGATATGTTCTGAGTGGAGACACTTGATACCTCTCGTAGTTCTCTGATTTGTTCTGACAACCCTCCAATCTCAGAATACGAAACATCCCCTGGATCTTCATGAGACATGTTATAAACCAACGGATCCACTTCCCTCGGCAAATATCTGGAATAAGAAGTTAAGAAGAGGCATTTGTCATTGTGCAGACACATTTATCAAGTTACTGCAATAAATTTTAGGGCAAGAATGAAAATGATTTCTTCTCCTTCCACCTTGATGACAAGTATGTTTACTGAAAAAAAAAAAACAGAATAAACCCCAAACCTAGCCATTTTTTTTTTGAGGTTCCAAACCAACCAAACAAAAGCTTAAAAACCTGCTGAAAAAGCTGAGTTAACTGAATTTTTTAAAGAACTGATTTCTTTTCAAACCAGATATAACAGACATCAAGTCTTCCCTCAAAGTAAATGCCCTTCCTCAAGCACTGCTTTACAGAAAACACACAATATTACAAAAGTTTTGTGTGACCTGCTCCAATCCCTACTCCCCCATCTATATAATGAGCAGAAGAGCAGAAACCTACCTCATAATTGTCAGAGTGGTCATATCCAGAGCAACTCTTGTCCCTGGCTTCAGTTTACTTTTGTCAAGCTAGTCACAAAGAAGGTACTTCTGTTAGAATCACATTCCAAAACAATATCTAGTTTTAGTCAAGATATTTACCGTAGCTTGCAATCTTTGCTCAATCACACACAAGCAGAAAATAATGCTCCTGATCTACAAGCCAATAAGTTTTAGTAAACACTGCATCCCCATCACCACCATCTTTGGGAATGCTTGCATTAAGAAAAAGCTGTCCCAGTGTTTCATGGGAACTTGCTCTTTGGGAGAAGTGTTCCAGGAGCTGGCCTAGATCAACAAACTTGCAGTTTGTTACAAGTGAACACCAGCAAAGCCAAGCCAGACCACAGGCAAAAATTTGTGTCAAGGTTGAAATAGATCTTGAACAGCAAGTCATTAACTTGCTTCTACCACTTTTGGCAATCATTTTTTTTTAGCTGCTGTCAATCTGACTGGATTAGCAACAGATCCAATTGTCCCCCTGCTTGACACAGGACAGAACCAGCCATTTCAGGGCAAGCAAGCAATCCTGTAAGGACACACACAGCAGCCTGCCCGCTTGAGTACAAACTTGCCACCCTTCTACTCCATGGCCCTTAATTCTGCAGTGACAGAAAAGAGTGAACAGATGTTCCTAACCTATTTTCTCCAAGCCTTCCCTCACTTGCACATTTTCACATACCCAGTGATATCCTATATTCAAACTCAGCCCTTCCAGTTGTTAATCCTGATAGGATAAGAGAAAACAGCCTCAAATTGCACCAGGGGAGGTTTAGATTGGAGCTGAGAAAGAACTTTTTTCCCTGAGAGGGTTGTCAGCCCCTGTGCCAGGCTGCCCAGGGAGGTGGAGGTGTCCCCATCCCTGGAGCTATTGCAGAGCCGTGGAGCTGAGGGCCATGGGTTAGTGGTGGGCTGGGCAGGGTGAGGGGAGGGATTGGACTCCAGAAGCTTAGAGATCTTTTCCAACCAAAACATGCTATGAATCCTTTGCTATCATTTACCCTGGATGTCCTACTCATCCACCTCAACAGTTTTTGTCTGCTTACTCCCTCTTTGTGAAATTTTTAAGCACGTTAGCAGTCCTGTTGTTGTACAGCCTGCTAGATTCTGCTGGGATTAAAACAACTAACTTACGTTTCTCACTTGCTTTTTAAGAAACCTTGACTAGGAGAGCAGTCTCATGACATAACCTTCAACAAGGATCAGAGATTACCTCACTACTTGGATTTTTTTTTTCTTTTAAAGGGGTACTCAATCCACATCTGAACCGTATGAAAACAATTTATTCTGAGCTCTACCAACATGGCATTGGAATAACGGGGATGTCAACAACTGGTTGTAAGCGCTGCCTGAAACGTCCCATCACACTGAGGTGATTCATAGGGTCCCTTACTAACGTGGGCTCTTCAGCCCCTAGTTGTGTTCAGGATCAAGCTGTCACTCCTCCCTTACCGGGGCCACTAATAAGATGTCTTTCCAAATGCCTAATCTTAAGACATCTCTAAAAGCTTGAAATTCTATCAGATTCTATGTTGCCCAATAGATTAAAGTTATTCTGCAGTGGAAAGAAAACACAGAGAAAACATTTGACCTTGAACTCCTTAGGAAATGCACTTTAAGAAAGGGAAGTAATTTTCTTGCCATTTAGCCATTCCTCAGCTGCACAGCACGGCCACAAGGACTTTGATCAAAAACTAGTTTTTCTGGTCTGTGAAACACTCCATTATTTGCCTTGATATTTTGACACTTTGAAAACAATCATGGCTGTGGTATTTTTTAGTCTCTGGTATCAAACCACAGACCTTTTAAGATCAAAGAGTGTTTTTCCTGAGGAATAATCTTGAACATACGTGCTGCAAAGCCAGGCTGATCCAAGCATAACCCACTCCTTAGCACTGAACTCTGTTCCAGTGCAGTCTCAAGACTGCCTCACATGCCCTAAAGTGCCTTTAAGTACACTTATGTTCCAGATTTTTGTTCATTCTGGTGCAAGGAAATAGCAAGTTTGCACCATAACATATTGAAAGTGACTGAGTTTAAAATTACATATTTAAGAGCATTTCAACACCAGCAATGCTTGCAGATTTTTTTTTTTGCAAGTAAAAACATGTTGCATGAGTTTGCTCGAGGGAAGTCAAAGGTATCGGTGCTACACAAACTAATGCACTTAATGATACCCACATTTCTCAGTTTGTCTCTAAAAAGACAAAAGGTCCCTCCTTACTGAAAAATATCCAATCCATTGACAGTCAACAGCATAGGAAAGTACCTACTGTATCAGTGTTGCTCCCTGATTACTGCTGAGTATTGTTAACTGTGGGCCTCCACCAGGAATTCTCCAACAGCTAGAAACTCCCCCTCTGCTTCCCTTTCTAAATCAGAGTACAGCAAGCTCCCCACTCTGCCACTTGCTGACGGCCTCTTAGTTCCTACAGCCACCACACCACCCTTAGGACTGAATCAGTTTGAAAGAGTTGGTTCTCTTTTGTCTGTCAGAGTTCTGTGACATTACTCTTCAATTTAACTTCAGGTACAAACCTTCAGCTAATCCAGAGATTCAGGGTATAGTAAAACATTTGCACGTTAGTCTTGCAAACACATTTTCTTTCTTTACAGGGAATCAGGAAGAGTTCAAAGCTCTGTAACAAACATCAGTTTCTCTTCAGAAAGAGAAAGAAAAGCCACCTCTAACATCAGTACTATGCTTGAGCTCCTTTTACTGAAGGAATTTCTATTTTTCATAATTTCCACACAACAGAAGATGCTGTGATTGTGATGTGCTAAAAGCTCAGCTGCAGTTACCTTTCTCCACTACAAAGGAACCATTTCAAGACACACTGAGAGGCCACAGCTGTTAAAAAGCTTTTCTGTGCATTGTAACAACTAAACCACTGCTGCCTTCTCAAGGTACACAATCCTTCCTCAGGATTTCTCTGTTCAGAAATACCTTACAGTCTCTTATTTCATATTCTTCCTTTCCAGTTCAAGTCAGGTACGAGGGTAATAAAATCAAACTAGACACTCGCTTTTACCTCCCCAACGGCTCTGCAGCTGCAAAACACTTTCACCAAGTATTGTGCTTCCTACTTAATAAGCAGCTTTGATAAGGAAAAGACAATCTATGGGTTTTAATTACTGTGAGCGGGCCACACTCAATGCTCAGTTGACCAACAAGAAGTTTTTAAGCCCCGTCTCCACTACAGCCCTTCTACTTTTGTATAAAGTTAAGAGTGAGGAATAGCTCCCAGTGGTTCTTGCTGACTACAGCACAGGCATTACGCTGTAAGCAAAGTTCTGCATTAAAATGTTTAACATCAACATAGTTTGGTGGAGGTAAAAGCTGTCTAGACTACAAGTGACAAGGCTTTTTTTTAAAATATCATTAAGGACAATTAAAAATCCTTGTTTAGAGCAGGGACTTTGTCTGCCATAATTATTGGAGTGTGAAAGCATTACGAAAAAATACATAAAGGTATCTAGTTACAGAAGGTTAAAACTAAAGCTCAGCACTATGAGAGCAATGCTCACATGCCACGTTAACAACACAGCAAGGGAGACTTTATGCAGTTAATTTTCATGGTCGCAATTAAGCAGCAGAAACACAGAGCTTCAACTCAATGAAGAGAAAAAGACAGGTGCAAAGTTCTAGGAATGCTGTGGACTGCTTTATCTCTACTTGATAGTTACACTACTAAAGGAGAGGACAAGCAGATGCCAGTAGAAGACAGCCATATACACCTTAAAGGAGAAAATATTTAATCCCACTCAGAACATTCAAAACCAAAGCAAACTTTTACAAATATTCACAAAGATCAGTTACCTGACGCCGACAGCCAACCACGTATCTTGGTCCATTTGTAGCCTTCACAATGACTGGTGAGAAAAGATCAAAGAAGAACGTCAAGTCTACTTCTTTTGTTGCTCTGAATTATGCTTCTGAACTATCCAGTCTCCTGTCAATACTCATAGATACCCCAATTCTTTGCTTCTTCAAATATTTTGCCAGATTTTAACTATAAAAGCTTCTTTTTCCAGGTATCAAAGCATCTCAAAAGCCCAGCATACTTACATTTCTCTTCTGTTAGCTGTTTAAGAACCTCACCAACGATCTGCAACAAAACCCCAAAGATGGTATTAGCCTACAGATAAAATTACCATTGCAAACCACATTTAACATGTTTCAGGACACAGAATATGACAGTCACCTTTGAAGTTCTCTTTATGCTACTTGCTAACAGTTTTACTTCTTTAGATTTTAACTGTTAACAAAGACCACCAGAGAAAAACTTCCCTAACCCATACAATCAGTATGTCTGTTCCTGGTAGCCAGACTGTTCCCCCTTACTCTTTTTTGACGCCAAAAAATGGACTTAAATGCTACTTCCAGGGAAGTTCACTGTTCACCACCACCACTACAGGCTGCCCTGACCTCATTACTCCGACGTACCTGCCCAACACTCTGCAAGGCCTTGAGATCATTTTCTGATTTTTCATATTGCTTGGTGAGCTCTTTCAGCTGTTCCCTTACTAGAAAAGGAAAGAAACACAGGATTTTGCTAACAGTTGGTCCAACAGCAACTTTTAGCAGTAGAAAAGCAGTAGTTAGAACTGAACCATGTGAGATCTGCACACTCACAAAGTCACTTTCCTGCAAGCAGATGGGAGGCCCTGATCAGCAACAGAATAGCTTGCACACCCTCAATACAACAGCATCTCTTATTAGTGAAAACACTTTTCTGAAATCATCTACAAACATTCAGAAGCTCAGCTTCAAAGGTACCAGTGCCGCACAGAGACATTTGTACGTGGGGACATGCTACAGCCAGAACGAGGACTTTTACAAGGGGAAAATAAAAGGCTAGCAGGAAAACCTTAGGGAGTAAAAGACCGAGGAAAGAAAAGCGCCTGCCCCGGTCTGGAGGCGGCAGGGCCTTACCCTCCCGCCCACCCGCACGCAAGAGACGGAGGGGGGTGGGGAGAGGGTGTCCCAGGGCCCGGTCTGCCCCTCCGCGTTCTCCCCAGGCGAAAGGAAAACAGCCAGAGCAGCGACACGGCCAGCCGCGACGCAAGGCCCCGCTGCGCAGACCGGCGGCGCTCGGTCTCGGCCCCCCGCCGCCCTTCAGCCCGGCCGCCGGCGCTGCCCCGCGGGGCCCGGACAGGCCCATGACGAAGCGCGGGCAGCGGCCGCCGGGCTCTCCCTCAAGGCTTTCCCCGCGAGCGTTCGGCGGCGGCGACCGCCACAGAGGAAGCCCCCCGCGGGGCGGCCAACTCACGCTCCTTGAGGCGGCCGTCGATCTCCTTGTGCTCCAGCAGCTTCTTGCGGTAGTCCTGCAGCGCCTTGTCTCTCGGGTCCGCCATGATGAGCAGCCGCCGCTCATAGGGAATGCCGGGAAGGGCCATGGCCGCCGGGGGCAGGCCCGCGCGCAGCCCCGCCCCGCCCGCCGCGGCAGCGGGGGCAACCGGCGGCAGCCGCCGCGCATGCGCGCTGCACAGGCGCCTCCAGCCCAGCCCCCTGCTCAAGCACCTTCCCCACCATCAGGGGTCACTGGAACGTGTCCAGGAGGGTTTGGAAACCTCCCGAGAAGGAGCCTCCACACCCTCCCTGGGCAGCCTGGGCCAGGGCTCCCTCACCTCAGCACCAA
>WBNH01006330.1:12270-53919 GCA_013401255.1 Urocolius indicus | reverse complement strand
AAAATAAAATAATGCCCCAACCTCCTGACACCCACCATTTAGATATTTGTCAATGTTACTGAGATTCCCTGCCCCAGTCTTCTCCAAACTAAGCTCCAGGTCTTGCAACCTTTCCTCATTGGAGAGATGTTCCAGTTCCCTCAGCATCTTGGTAGCCCTCACTGGACTCTCCAGCAGTTCCCTGTCTCCAGAACTGGTCACAGGACTTCAGATGAGGCCTCACCAGGGCAGAGTAGAGAGAGGAGAACCTCCCTCAACCTGCTGCTGCCCACATTCTTCTTGATAACACCCAGGATGTCATTGTCCTTGCCCATGAAGACACATTGCTGGTTTATACTTAGAACAGAGTTTGCTCTCAGTAGTGGCTCCTCCCCAGGTTTAGGTTACTTGGCAGATTTGGAAATGTCAACAAAAAAGACCAGGCTACATCTGAATCGTAAAATTATAACATCTATGAACAGAACGAACAAGGATTTGTTACCAGTGCTGACTGTAAGGATTAAGGAGCAGCCATGGCCTGTGGGTACAGGCAAAACCCAACATGTATCATGAGACACAAAGCCATGGGTCTGAGATGAGGTTAGATGAACACAGACAGGCCGCTCCTTGTGCCACCCTGATACCAGACTTCAGAGACTTCTCATTTTTAGACCCCTCCTCAGATTCCTTAACAGTTCTATGTCTTCTCATTTATAGACACCCAAATCTCTATCCTCAGTTACTGTTTCTTCCCTGTTGAAGTGAGGGAGCACTGGCACGGGCTGCCCAGATGAGTTGTGGAGTCTCCTTCTCTGGATACATTCCAAACCCACCTGGATGAGTTTCTGTGTGACCTTCTCTAGATGGTCCTGCTCTGGCACGGGGGGGTGGACTATGTGATCCCTTCCAACCCTTAAGTTCCTGTGATTCTGTGTAATTGCAAGCAAGGGGTTTAAAGTCTTTAAAATTGCCAGTTCCCGCTTATCTGTTGTGCAGACACTTGGCGGTGGGATGCCTTTGAAATCAGCCTGAGAAGCGGCTGAGGGAGGGAACCTTAAGACAGCATGGCAGTTGTTCTGGCTATGAACCGTGGGACCGAGCTTACAACCAACTTCAAAACAGCTGCAGCCAGGCCCAAAGTGAGCTCGTTGCTTCATTTCTCTGTAAGGTACATTAAGGAGCGTTCTTCCATTATATGGTGACCATGTGTTTAGGTGGAGCAGCCTCCACCTCCTTGAACCTGGCGCTGCAACAAATTATTGACGGCTTTCTGATCTACAACTTCTGTTTCGGAGAGCGCTTTCGTGCTACAGAGCTCAGCAACAACCTCGCTGCGTGTCCTCGCCCGCGAGGGCAGGAGGGCACCCCATTACCGGCACCTCGCACGGAGCGGGGCCGGGGAGCACCCAGCTCAACGTCTCTGCTCCGGGATGACGGCACCTCCCGGCACGGCCTCCCCGTCCCATCCCGTCCCGAGTGAGTCACGCTGCCGAGAAGCGGCGCAGCTGCCGCGGGCTGTCCCCGCGCCGTGCGTTCCGCGGGGCCGGGCTGGAGCCGGGCGCGGGCTGCGTGCGGCGCGGTGCGTCCCCGGCGGCGGCCGCGCCCCCGGCGAGGGGCGGGACGGGACGGGACGGGACGGGACGGGACGGCACCGCGGCCTTTTCACCCGGCGGCGGGGCCGGTGCGGTGCGGTGAGATGGCGGCGGGTAGCGAGCTGATGCTCTGGGCGCTGGGATTCGCCGCTTTGCTGCTGCTCCTGCTGCAGCCGGTGCTGCCCCACGCATCGCCCGGCGAGGCGGAGCGACGCTGCTTCTGCCAGGTGGGCTCTGCTGGGGGAACGGGACGGGACGGGACAGGCGGGCAGCGGCACTCTCTGAGCGGCTCGGGCTCGGGTTGCTGGCCTTAGGGGCTGCCTCAGTGCCTCGACTCCTCTCCGAGCACCGGAGAACCTGCTGGGAGGTGCCAGAGGGGCTCCGGGTCTGACTTCTAGCCATTGAGTAGCTCCGTGTCCTTCTCTCCTGCGTTATTAGCTGTACTCTCTCCCTGTCCCTAGCAGGAGAGGTATTCCAGCTAAGGGAGCAGTTCTTCCCTAACCACCCAGGTGTCATCTCATCGGGTGATTCAGGGATGTGTGTTACTATGGTGCCCAGGAGCTGCCTCATCCCCTCTCCTGCAGGTCTCCCATGCTGTTCCTCCCAACGTTGTTGTCAAAGGGGATATGTAGCTGCAGCAGGAACCTCCTATGCAACCCTGCCAGCCAGGGCTGCCCTGCTTCTTAAAGCTCCTCCAGTGTTCCTTCCCCTTGTTGAGCTGCCAGACATGTTATCTTCTGGCCTGATGTGCTTGGTGCACCTTCTGTTGATGTACAGTGGAGAGAGAACTGAGTATAGGCAACGAAGAGATGAGACTGAGTTTCAGGATTTAGGAAGGAAGTCGCTGTGCAGATCCCTTTTGACTTAACTTTGCTCAGGCACATTTGTAAGATGAGATGTTGAAAATGGTACAGTTTATTTAGTGGTTTTTTTGTTGCCTTTTAAATAAAGGAAGCTGTTGCAAAGCCTGTTCTTGGTGTATGAAAATTCTAGTGCTTAAATGTGAGCATTTGAGGAAGAAAACAAATGCAGTTGTGCACTTGACTGTGGCTTTGCCTTCTGGGTGCCTCCTGACGTTTCAGTTTCATATGGATATTGTAAATACAAGCTATGCTGTTGAAGAATTGAAAACCATGTATTTCAAACCCTGTATCTCCATGGAGTTCCTGCTTAGCAGTGAAGTTTTGTCTCCTAAGGACTGACAGCGGAGTCAGGAGTGCAGCATGCAATAAGGCGCCCTTACTGCTGCAGTTCTGGCACAGTAACAGCTTCCAGGCTTGTTCCCTGGCGTGGAAGGATCTGCTGTTGTGCTTTACACACTGTTGGTTTGTTGCAACTCACTTCTTCTTGATGGAGTAGCACGTGCTTTGGTTTAGTTTTCAATAGCGGTTCAAGATTTCCCCAGACTTCATTGCCCTTGGGGAAAGCATGTTCTGTAGGGCACCATTTCTCAGCCTTACTAACCCCTCAGCCTTTTAAAACCTCACCCCAGGGCTGCCTGATGCTGTAAAAAAAAAACCCTCCAATCTGCAGATCATCTTGTGCAGAACTGAGGTGCTTTTCTTTTACCACCAAGTAAAATACAGAACAAGCCTTTAAACAATACGTTGACCCTGCTTTATTTGCTTGAAGGCATGGGTTTATATCTGGTTTCCTCCTGAGAACCATCTTTTGCTGTTTCATGAGCTTGTTGGATTGAGAAATCCTGACATGAGGTGGATTCAGGAGCTTTGGCTGGTCCATCAGCCTGTGCTGGGACAGTTGACAAAGGCCACTTCTCAGCACGCTGGCTCTGGCAGTGCTTCAAACGCTGACTTAAGCAGGCTGTAACTCTGGAGTGGGTGTTGCCCTTCTGTCTGTACTAAGAACAGTGCCTCACCTGCTTTTTTTTTTTTACTGTTACTTTAGTTCTTTGTTTACTTAGAGAGGTTCCTAATCAGTTCTGAAACTTTTGTTAGAAGCTTCCATCTGTTGGTAAAACCCCTTCAGTTTTACAGGCTGTTTCTGCTTCCCAATCTGTCTCATTAGTGCTGAATAACATTTGAATATCAGAGTTCCCTTAGACTTTACAGATAGCGTATTCCCCACCCAGATAGTCCTGTTTGCATTAATGCTTTAGTCAGCTATGAATCAATTCCCCATATTCCTAGTAATTATTGCTCATTTGCTGTGTACAGACTGATGGAGCCGCCCTAAGGATGCGCTGCAGGTGCTTGGCAGACAGGGATTTTTGAGTAGGTTTCCAGTCTGGCAGAGAGCTGCTTTCCTTCAGGGGTATTTCTGTGGCCAGGACACTGTCATTAGGGGTGAGTCTGGACACTGAGAGTTACCTTTTTGTTACCTGAACAGACTTTCCAGCTGTTTTTGCGTTCTTGTTGAATTGTGATGTTCGCCCAGCTGCCTTCAGGGCAGGAATTCATACCCAGCACAGTTCCCTGTCTCTGTGGGGTAGCTCAAGAGGGAGTTTACAAGCACAGAGCAGCTGCACGTCCTTCTTTGCTAGCAGATGCTTGGAGGTGCCATCTGACAGCTGATGCAGTTGAACCTCCTCTTGAGCCTACCATGCGAGGTTTGCTTCTGGGTGAGCAATGGAAGCCCCAGCCCTTGTTTTCTGTGTAAAAGATAGGGGACAAAGCACCTGGGAGGGCAGATGCTGCTTCCAGGGCAGATGCTGGGGTGACTGTTCTCACCTGGCTGCCAGCTACTTGCTCTGAGTGCACTGGCAGGGTTGAAAGGGAGACCAAGAGCTGCAGGTAGAGCCACAAATCACTCACTCAGGGTGACTGTGAGGAAGCTTCTGCTGGGGCAACAGGGAAAGCATCTGCTTGCCCTCCACCTGGGACTGGTGTGGCTTGTCTAGAAGAGCTGGCAGCTGCCAGTGAAGTTATACAAGATAAAGCACCTCTTCAGCCACTGTGGTATTCTTTTCTCTGTGTCCTATTGTAGCTGCAAGTGGGAGATACAGAAAAGAGTTTGCCTTCTTTCCTGCCCAGTTGTGCAGCAGATGGTGGTGTATGGGTGTGGGATGGACCACATAGTGAGAGAAGAAAGGCCAAAATCCACTACTCAGTGGACACCTGTGTGATGCTGGCAGAAACAGAAAGAAGTAGAGAGACACAGAGGAGCAGTGCAAGGGAGAACAGACTGGCAAGAGCCTGGGCTGGAGCACTTGAGCTAAGAGGATAGGCTGAGAGAGTTTGGGTTGTTCAGTTTGGAGAAGAGAAAGATCCTGGAGGACTTTCTATCAACCTTCCAGTCCCTAAAGGGACTGAAAAGAAGGATGAAAAGGGGCTTTTTAAAAGGGGATGGAGTGACAGGACAAGGAGTGACTGCTTCAAACTAAAATTGGGGAGATTGAGATGAGATGTAAGGAAGAAGTTCTTCCCTGTGAGAGTGGTGAGGCCCTGGCGCAGGCTGCCCACAGAGACTGTGGCTGCCCCATCCCTGGAAGTGTTCAAGGGCAGGTTGTATGGGGCTTGGAGGAGCCTGGTGTGGTTGGAGGTGTCCTTGCCCATGGCAGGTGTAAGAAGGCTGATGTAAGATGAACTTTAAGGTCCCTTCCAACCCAAACCATTTTGTGATTCCATGATAAAGGAAAAGGAAGCAAAGGCCAAACCTACGTGTTACGCAGAACCCACGTGTAGTTGGTGTTACTCACACACCAGGTGGGTCCCTCAGTGTTGAGAGATTGAGAGGAGTTCCCGTGGATCAGCAGCTGAGCACCTTCCTGGGTGCTCCCTCAGAGGCAGGAGCACCTCTTCCCACGGGGCAAACCCATCCTGGCCCATCAGGCTGGTGCCAGGCCCACACCTCTGCAGGGTGGAGGGAGCACAGCCCCTCTCTGCCGCCCCACTCACTGGCACACAGGTGCTGCCAAGCACATGGCACACATTTGAGACAAGAACGATTCATGTTCCGTCTTAAACAACTGTTCTAGTTATTACAGGCTGAAGATGTAGATAAATATTGTAGGGAGGTGGGGAGGGAAAGTGTTTTAGGGCACCACCCGTGACACGTGCTCCAGCTCAACTGCTGTGATGGCAGAAATTGAAGTCCAAAACAAGTGAGTCTCTGGCTGTGTATAGGGCTGAAAGAAGCAGGTTCTGGGTTGGTGGGTGGTCCCAGAGGAAGGGCAACCCTGTGGGATGAAGTGCCAAGTGCTCTGATGCTGCCCACTTGCCCAGGCCTGAAAGTGGGTCAGTGCTCTTTGGTGGGGGCTTTCACCATGGTCTCTGAGGAGCTTTGGCTCTTGGTGCTGTCTTCTGACAGTATCATGAGCTTTGCCAGGTTGGGTACATACAGGCAGTGTCACCAGGCCTGTCTGAGCTATCTCAGCAGCCCTGTGGCTGAGAAAGCAGAGCAGGAGGGTAAGCCAGCCAGCAATAGCTCACTGGTCATGTGCAGGCTAAGGAAATTACCCATCTTTGCCCACTCTGACTGAAGTCTTTGAAGGAAGGAGTTTCCCTCTGACTTGAGAGCTCAAGTTTTCCCTCACACCTTCCCTTTGCCTGTGCCAGTCTCATAGGCATCTTGTTGGGGCATTGTGGTCAATCTCCCTTCCAAGGCTCTTCCAAACAGAGTAATGAATACCTGGAAATCTCCAAAGCTTGCCTCCCATCTGCTCCTGAGTATTGTGGGAGCACCTGCAGTGCTTCCCCTAGGTGATTTTTCAGGATGATATTTTGCCAAACTGATTCTGTCTGGCATTGGTCAGTAGCCATAGTGACCAAACCAAAGCCTGGTACAAATGATGTGTGCTGTTTTGGTCAAGGGCTGTCTATGTGCTCTGATGGTAAGAAGTAGCTTAAAGGGACATTTTTCCCTTAGTGATGTGCTTGCCTGGTGTGGACACAGAAAGCAGCAGGATATTATCCACAAATCTTTTTGTAGGCCACTTGTAGACCCAATCTATAAGCTGCCTGCTTCAAAGGATACTGAGGCTCCGAGAAATAAAAATTGTGGTTGGTTGTGGATTGGGGTTTGTTTTTTGTTTTTTTTTTTGATTGTGGTTGGTTTGCTGTTTGGTGCTTTTTGAAATACCTTTAAATTGAGTATCTGGGTTATCAAATTACTGCCGTGTTTTAGCCTAATGGTGTTGTCTTTTTACAAGGATGATTCAGGCTAGTGGAAACCTTAATTGCTATGCTGTTCATCTTTGTTACCATGCCAAATGCCTGACAGAATACAGTACCCATGTGATGATGTGGCTGTGGGCTTCAATGCAAACAAGAGAACTTCCAAATCCTAATGCCTTAACAAAAAATGATTTGCTCATTCTGGCCTGCTCTCCTAGATTTCGCTTCACTACCACTTACATCAGTGTGGCTGAGTACAAAAATCTCACAGAATCCCAGCATGGTGGGGGTGGGAAGTGCCCTGCAGAGCTCATCCAGCCCAGCCCCCTGCTAAATCAGGTTCCCCTCTATCAGGGGGCACAGGAACATGTCCAGATGGGTTTGGAAACCTCCCGAGAAGGAGCCTCCACACCCTCCTGGGGCAGCCTGGGCCAGGGCTCCCTCACCTCAGCACCAAAGGAGTTTCTCCTCCTGTGCCAGTGGAACTTCCTGTGTTTCAGCTTGTGCCCGTTACCCCTTGTCCTGGCACTTGAGACAGAAAAAAAGTGCTGCCCTATCCTCTTGACAGACACGTTCTATATACTTGTGTTAGAGATTCCTCTCTCAGCCTTCTCCAGGCTGAACAGCCCCAGTTCCCGCAGCCTTTCCTCATCGGAGAGATGCTCCAGTCTCCTCAGTATTTTGATAGCCCTATGCTGGCATCTCTCCAGTTATGCTGGGGAGCCCAGAACTGGACACAGGACTCCAGATGAGGCTTCACCAGGGCAGAATGTGCTGCCCACACTCTTCTTGATGCCCCCCAGGATACCATTGGCCTTCTAGCCCCTGAGGGCACATTGCTGGCTCATGTTTGGTTTGCTCCCCACCAGGTCTGTCTCCTGGAGCTACTCTCCAGCAGGTCACCCCCAGCCTGTCCTGGTGCATGTGGTTGTTCCTCCCCAGGTGCAGGACTCTGTACCTGCCCTTGGTGACCCTCATGAGATTCCTCTCTGCCAAGTTCCTGGTATTGGTGAAGTTAGGATCTAGAACCTGGATTCCTTCACTCTCTCTCCAGGGTGGCATTTGCCTTTTAGGTGCTCTAGGCTTGAACCAGGCTGGTGTTTTTTTCCACTTCCAGTATTTGGGGGTTGTGCTCTGAAGGCAAGTGCTCCATTTCTGCCTTCCTTCTCAGAAGGAGGGCAGGGAGCTTTATTGCCACAGCAGTAATTATAGAGGCTTGAATTGATGTGTAGCTCTTTCCGAATTATCTGAGGGCTCCCCGGAAATGCATCAAGGCAAGTGGCTCATGTTTCTCACGTGGCAACACTTTTCTCTCTGTACATAGTACATTTTTCCCTAATTGCTAAGGCTGGAGCAGCACCTTTGCTTTGGTTTCAGGGAGGTTTGTCCTTGAGGCTTGCGGGGTCTGACTGCTGAGGTGCCTGTGACTTTGGTCATCTGCTGCCTTTCCTGCTTCTGATTGCTGTCCCATGGTATTTAGCAGCTTTTGGTTTGAAAGTAAGAAAGGAAGGAGCACCTAAAATACAATCCAGTGCCTTCTCAGGTCTTGTGCAACCGCCATGTGCTCCTCCAAACGCTCTCTGGAGAGATTTTATGCCACCACCCAGCAATGCACTCTGTCACGCTTCACAGGAGGTGCCCTTTCTGATGTTTCCATGCTTAATCTACTTGCCTCTGCTTTCAGCTTTCTTGTGCCCAGAGGGAAGGCAAAGATTGGGCATAAACCCCTGGAACACTGTAGCCTGGGACATTGTTTCTGTGCTGCCTGCTACTGTGAGATTTTAGGCTTTCTGGACCAGAAGTGACAAGAAGGTTTCTTACCATGAGCTGTGGCAAACATCACATTCTTCACTGCATAAATTAACAATATTGATTTAAAATACCTGCCTGATCTTAAACCCCCGACTTTATCTGATACTGGGGAAGGGCAGCTTGCTGCATGTTGCATTGCAACATGAACATCCAGGAAAAGTGCTTGATTTTGGCCTGGGTGATTTCCCCAAGTACTCATCAGGGGGTGTGGGGGAAGCAAAGCTACTTCTGTGTTGTGTAACTTTGTCATCCAGACAGTAACCTACGTGTCAGGGAGCAATAGCTCACTTTGTGCTACTTTTCTTTGATTTTTCTTTGTTTTGTTTTGTTCAAGGCTTGCACACAGCTTGTTGAGTTCTTCAGGATGATGCAAGAAGTGGTGGCCTTCTACATCAGATTTAAAACAAATGTTTTCTTGCCAAATGGCTCTCTAAGGCGAGGAGAGAGACTGTGGCAGTTGCTGTGGTTCTTATTGAGTCAAACAAATGGTTTGCAGCCTTGTTGATAAATAACAAGGACTTTCTTTGAGGGCTGTCATCTTCAGTGGTATTGTTGTTTCCTAACTGGGGCCTTATGCAAATGCCAACTCTCACCCAGGAGTGACATCCTGAGGCTCCTCTGGCAGGGGAACCTGAGCAGTGTGTGGCTCATGGCTGCTGCTGCAGCCAGTGTCTTGCTGGATTTGGCCCTGAGAGAGGTATCTGTGGTCTGTGTAACTGGGTCTGATGTGTGGATAAGGGCCATGTGTTGGCTCTGTGTGTGTGACATGGTCTAGTTGAGTTGTCATCTCTGCTTTTTTAAAGAGCTGGGAATGTCTGTCTGCCTCTTACTGTGCTAATGGTGAATTCTGATGTGTTAGAGAAAAAATGTTCCCAAATAAAACTGCCTGTCCCCAAGCAACAAGTACAGGACACATCCTAAAAGATGCATTGAAAGCAATTCTCTGCCAATTCAGCAGAGACAGATTTAATGTTGTTTAATTCTGGTTAAGCTTAACTAGTTGATTCCCTGGTAAAAGGAAAGAAAATTGTGAATTGTTTTCATCTGCAGTGTTAAAAAGTACTGGCTAAGTTCTTCATATCTTTGATTTGGGCCTTTCTTTTATTCAACAGGTTACTGGTCATTTAGATGACTGTACCTGTGACGTGGAAACCATTGATGCCTTCAACAACTACAAGCTTTTTCCTAGACTGAATGAACTTCTGGAAAGTGACTATTTTAGATATTACAAGGTAATTCTCTCATACAAGTATTGTATTATTGCATTAATTTTGTATGCTGCTGCTGCTTATTTAAAAAAAATATCTTCCTTTAAGTAATTGCTGGTCTCTTTCAAATCAAGTACCCCCCTTTTAATACTGGTTTTTAACAGTGCAGTCAGTAAGTGTGACTCTCCTACTGTCAGGAGAACCTTCATGTCGTATAACGTGCTTCTAAAATAAATGGCATACTTTTAAAGCCTGACAATAGTATAGTTCCAGTTGGAAAGAACCTACAGTGATCGTCCACTCCACCTGCCTGACCCACTTCAGGGCTGAACAAAAGTTAATGCATGTTATTAAGGGCATTGTCCAAATGCCTCTTAGACACTGACAGGCTTGGGGCATTGACCACCTCTCCAGGAAGCTTGTTCCACCCTCTTAGTAAAGAAATGCTTGATTTCCTAATATTTTCTTTGGAATTTTTCCCTTCTTAAGAACTTATGCAGTAGACCAGTGAAATTACTTATTTTATTTAGCTAGAGCTCAAAAATGTTGATGCCAGGGAATCCACATTGCGTAACAAGTATGTTCTTAGTGTCTCCCCATTGGTGGTTTAGTTACCCAACAGTGAGGTGAGTTGATGGCTGCTGTTGCCAAACCATCCTTGTTAGATGTACTCAGCTCCCCTCCAGTAAGACTGTACTGTGTGACCAACTGTGGGGCTGCTCTGAGTGTGCTTGGGTTATGGGGCACCGTTTTACCTGTCAGATGCAGATACTGGACAGTGGCTGTTGCCTGATTGTTTCTGCAGAAAAAACAAGTGTTCACTCTTCTGTAAGAATTTTAAATGTCCCTGACTTTACTACAAACTAGAATGGACCCATGTATAAAATCACTGGAGCAGAGCTGCTTTTTCCTGCTCCCTCTTGCTACCAGACCCACAGTCCTGTTAAATTTAATTGTTTTTGAAGGATGTTACATGATACCAACTCACAGAAAAGAAATGGCCTCAAGTTGCACCAGGAGAGGTTTAGATAGGTGCTGAGAAACAATTTCCTCCCCAGAAATGCTGTCCAGCCCTGGCACAGGCTGCCCAGGGATGTGGTGGAGTCCCCATCCCTGGAGGGATCCCAAAGCTGCGTGGCTGAGGGACCTTTGTTAGTGGTGGCCAGGGTAGTGTTAGGTTAACAGTTAGACTCAATGAGCTTAAAGATCTTTTCCCAACCTCAATGATTCTAATTTGTTGAAGAAGATTGTGTCCTTTCCCCTTCCCAGTGTTGGAAACAGAAGTACTAAGATTGGTCTGAATGAGGCATCAGCAGAGATGTCTGTGTGTGAAAGCATCAGAAGAAATGGCAAAGCAAAGATTAAAAGAATAACCAGCACTGATAACAAGGACATGAATGATAGCAATCAGTCTGGTAAACAGGAGTTATCTGTTCCTGTCAAGCCCAGAAGTCCAACAAGTCCAGAGCCCAGATGATGTGACCAGAGCACAGGTCTCCTGCCTTCCAAAGGAGGATGTCAGCAAGGCTCTGGCACACCATCTTCCCACTCCTGTGTCAGGGAGGCAGGCTGGGATCTTAAAATGTTTCCTTGTTCGCAAACAAGGAAACAAAATCAATGAGGGAGTGAAGGTCCCCTAAGATTTGTGGAAAATTAAGTAAGCAATATTCCAAAGCCAAGCATTGCCCCATAGTAACTGTTGGCTTCTAAAGGGTACAAACCACCTGGCCAAGCCTCAGTTTGTCATGGTTCAACAGGAGCCTTAGGATCTGATTAGGAGCCAGTGGCTTGTGTGTTCTGCCCTCTGTTACCACAAACAATCCTGTCCAAGTCACACAGGTGCACAAATCTCAGGTGAGACAAGTGAATAAGTGATCAAATTTAAGATAAATAACAGTTTGTTTCCATACTCACTGCACTCAGCCTTGCACTAAGTTTTGTTGTAAGTCTTGCACTAAGGGACTGAAGATGTGTATTAGTAAATTGTGCTGTGGAGTCTTGGCTTGATTAAGTGAAATAAATGTTTAATAGGATAATATGTTATTTGTAGGTAAACCTAAACAAACCTTGTCCCTTCTGGAATGACAATAGTCACTGTGGAATAAGAGACTGTGCTGTAAAGCCCTGCTCATCTGTAAGTATCAAATCCATTCTTTTACCTCTTTTCTACATTTGGCTTTTGCAGACCAGGAGGAAGAAGCAGGCAAATGGCTGAGTGCTTGTAAGTGTAGCTGTTTCAGACCTGTGGCTCTGATGGAGCTTTCTTAGGAGCAGTAATGTTGATATCCAGGAGAGAGGCCAAAATGCTAAATTCTGAAAGTATAAAGAAGGGCTTTGCTTTCAATAGCTGACCTTCCCTGAGTGGCTCTTTTCTGTTTTTGGTATTAATGGGATTGTTTGTGGGAAAATTTGTTGTTGTTAGATGTATCTCTTGCCTTAATTGCCAGGATATTCACCCACTGGCCCATGAGCGATGCTGTGGTTTGCAGCTTTGACTAACAAATGTGACCAGGCCTGTCTCTTTCCCTGAAATGGCTCTTTGAGTCCTTTGTTTCCCAGGACAAAAAGCAAACACTCTGTCCCTGTCAAAAGGATTTAGTTTGCTGACATAAAACACCTGGAGTGCCGATGTCTGCCTGAAAAGAAGGGGACCAGAAAGGGAGTGAATCAGAACTTGGTTGTTGGATTGGTAAAGGTGGTGCAGATGCCCCCCAGGCTGGCTCTGTGGGTTGGCAGCCAGCAGCAGCCTGTCTTACCCTCTCGCTCCTGGGCCTCTGAAGCAGTTTACCTGCCATGCCAACAGTGCCATGTGAGAGGCCTCCTGGCCCCTCTTGTATATGTTTTTACAGCTCACTGGTATATTTTCATGTATGATTTAAAGTACGTTGCAGCAAAGCAGTTGTCTGCCCCCCTTGCCTGATAACTCCATGGTAACCTGATGTAGAGTAGCTGAAAAAAAAACATATCTAAGCTGAAATGACACCTTGAAATGATTTAGTAGAGGGAGGAGTGTGGGCATCACTTGTTACGTGACTTCTTATACATTTGATAAACTCATTTGTGCCTCAGCAACTACCCTACTCTTCAAGCCAGTGTCCTTTGCCTCCTTTGTGTTCAGAAAGCACCTATTGAGGACACAAAATGGAATGATGGGTTTTTTTGAGAGGGAGTTTGGTGGTATGACCAACATGAAAAGAGTCATGTTACAGTGGTGGTGGGAGTAGCAAGTGATGCAGCAGCCAAAGGGAAGCTTTGGAATGCCGTGTGTCAGAGGTGGGAGATGCTGGGGAGGCTCCTGGGTTCCCGCCAGGAGCACCAGCATCCCCAGGAGACAACAGCTGACCAGAGGTGACTCCAAACTCTTCTGAAGTTGGTGTTGGCTTCCCCAGCCTCAGGCTTGAGTTAACAAAACATAAGCTGACCTGGCACTTGGAGAAGGCTGTTGACCCTTTGAGAAAAGGAGTCTTGCGAAAAATCAACACAAACCACCAAGAGCATTGCTTAAACTCAGTCTGTGGAGGAGCCAGAAATTGGATGTCTTGGGTCTTGGCAGCCGCACGTGAAGCACATGCTCAATTTTGTCTTTCAGAATGAAGTCCCTGATGGAATCAGATCTGGAAGTTACAAGGTAGGTATGTGTGTGTGTGGGCACAAAATGACACAGCTCATGGGACCAGTTTGGTGTCACTGCAGCTGATAAAAGCTGCCTTTCATCAGCTGTTTGTCACTGATGGACACTGTCAAGATGCACTTCATGGCTAGTTTTTTACCCTCTTCAAACGTTTGGCATGCTGTAGAGCCTTTGAGGTGGCTCTCCTGAAGTCAGATATTCCTCACCACTAAGGCAGAGAGCTCTCCAAGAGCAGGTGTTGTCAGGCACAGAACGCTCTTACGGCAGTGCCACAGCTGCCAGGAGTCCCTGCAACAGTCATCACAATTGCATAAGTCTGGATATCTGCAGCCATCCTGTAATACAGGGTGGAGTGAATCATGAAAGTGTTTCTGATGCTTAAACTGGTTACTGCATTAGAGGCAGAATTGTACCAGCAAAAAAATCCTCTGTCCCCACCCCTTTGCTTTTCAACCCAGTATTCAGAAGAAGCCAATAACCTTGCTGAAGAGTGTGAAGAAGCCAAGAGACTTGGAGCTGTTGATGGCTCTCTGAGGTTGGACTTTTCCCCACCATCCTTATTGTCTGAAAGGAAACCCAGTATTGATGGTCATTCTGATCACCTTCCTCTGCTTCCTTTGCAGCGAGGAAACCCAGCAGGCAGTGCTGCAGTGGACACGGCACGATGACTCCTCAGACAGCTTCTGTGAAGCTGATGGTATGGGGACCTTGCTTGATAGGACAAATCTTTCAATGGAATTTTACGCACTTCTGCAGAACCCTCAGGCCAATGTGTAGTGTTTCAGCAAGCCTGGAGCATATTTAGCACTTTTTTTTTTCTCATCCATCCCCCTTGCCTTCAGAATTTTGAGAATCACAGAATAATTATGGTTGGAAAAGACTTTTAAGCTCATGGTGTCCAACCCCTACCCTCCCTCTGCCCAGCCCATCACTAACCCACGGCCCTCAGCACCTCAGCTCCACGGCTCTGCAATAGCTCCAGGGATGGGGACTCCCTCATCTCCCTGGCCAGCCTGGCACAGGGGCTGACAACCCTCTCAGGGAAAAACTTCTTCCTCAGCTCCAATCCAAACCTCCCCTGGGGCAACTTGAGACTGTTTACTCTTGTCCTGTCAGTTATTACTTGGGAGGAGAGACTGACCTTCACCTCACCACAGCCTCCTGTCAGGGAGTAGCAGGAAGTGCTCCTGTCTCCCCTCAGCTTCCTCTTCTCCAGGCTGAACACCCCCATTCACTCAACTGATCCCCATCACACTTGTGCTCCAGCCCCTTCCCCAGCTCTGCTCTGGACATGCTTCAGCCCCTCAGTGTCCCTCTTGACAAATAATATGATGCAAATACTTCTGATGAAGCTTTGAAGGCTGGAAAGCTTTTCCTCACTGCAAGGAGTTGATGAGTAGTTGGTGGCAGGTTGGTAACCCTCTCTGGAGAGGTGTGAGCACGAGTGCTCAGGATGCAAAGAGGTGGCTGGGTCAATCTTGGAAGACTTCCCTCAGAAGCTTTTGTTGCTGACTCTCACTCTGCTTTGCAGACATCTCTTCTCCTGAGGCAGAGTATGTGGATTTGCTCCTGAATCCTGAACGTTACACTGGCTACAAAGGGCCAGATGCCTGGAAAATTTGGAATAGTATTTACGAAGAAAACTGTTTCAAGTAGGTGCTTCAGGAGGCAGGTTCCTTAAGCCTGCATGTGCTGATTGTTGCAGAGGGGCTGCATGTGCTTTAACTCCCCCAGCAATTCCCACTCTCCTGTCTTTGCTGCCACACTGGTGCAGTGTGGGCTCTCAGAGAAGGGCACAAGCCATGTGATTGCCCTGTGACCCTCCACCTAGGTTATTCTTTGGGCCACAGGGTGCCTGTCTCTGGTGGGATGTGGTGCCAGGCTTGCAGCCCTGTGCTGCATGGGCACAGTGGAGTGGACCTCTCTCCCCAGTCCAAGTGCCAATTTGAACTCTGCAGTGGGTTTCCCACGGCTGCCCACAGCTCTGATGGGCACTGGGCAGTAGTCTTGCCTTCCACAACCCTTCCAGGGATTTTCTCCCCATTCATACTAGTGTATGCTGCTGCACCAAGGCTGTGGGACAGTGACCATTAGCACCTGTGTAGGCACTTGAGTTTTCCTAGTTGTTCTTTTTAAAAGCAGAAGGGAATGAAAAGACAAGCCATGTTTTGCTCCTCTACCCCTCTCCTGTCTACACAAAGCTAAAGCACAGGAGGAGATCTAAGAACTCCTTAGGCTCTTTGACTGTAGAGAAGTAAGGACTCTGTGCTGTGTTTCTGCACAGTGAGGAGACAGTCACTTAATTACATATTGTATTTAAATGATTGTTTTTTGTCATCTTAGGCCTCAGAATGTAAAAAGACCTTTGGCATCTGGTAGAGGTGAGTTGTTTACTTATCTCGTTAAGTGGTTTAGTGGTGTACTGATCCTCACTCCAGGATCAGTAAATGTGCTCTGAGCTACTTCTACTGAATGAGAACTGTTGTAGCTCTTGATCAAATGTAGGATTTTATGGGTAATGCAAGAGCACCTGGAAGTGTGGCTTTCTAGCATCTGTCACAGAGAAAGGAAATCTGATGCTCCACTCCTGGAAGAAATGTGAGCTTTGGAGAGACTGGGAGCCCATATGAACCCTGAGATCTTACTAGGCCCCTGTTGGCAATGCCAAACAGTCTGTGATGGACTGGGGCTGTTCAGTCTGGAGGAGACTGTGGGGGGATCTCATTAATATTTACCAGTATCTAAATGGTGGGTGTCAGGAGGTTGAGGCATCACTTTCTTCTGTTGTATCCAGTAACAGGACAAGGGGTAATGGAAAGGAACTGGAACACAAAAAGTTCCATTTAAACATAAGAAAAAGTTATTTTACTGTTGAGGTGAGGGAGCCCTGGCACAGGCTGCCCAGGGAGGGTGTGGAGGCTCCCTTCTTTGGAGGTCTTCAAGACTCACCTGGACACATTCCTGTGTGACCTGATCTAAGTGGACCTTCTGTGGCAGGGGGGTTGGACTGGATGATCTCTAAAGGTCCCTTCCAACCCCTGCCTGTATGCTATGATTCTGTGAATGAAATGCAAACCTGGCTGAGATCCTCTGTGGAGAGCATTCAGTAAGAGAAGCTCTGCCCTAGAGGCTGGGGCTAGATAATGTAAACAAAGTAGTTGAAGGGCTTTGGAAAGGTAAGAGCTCCTAGCCCAAGGCTGCTAAGAGACCTCATGTCTCCTGACACCTCATTCTGCCCAGACATCTGCAACATCATCAGCCTCACTCCCTGAGTGTTTGACTTGAACGCTGTTCCAGCAGTGTTCTCCAGCAAGTTCACTTAGGAGTGATCTCCTGATTTTTCCCTCAACTATGTAGATGCTTTCCCTCCATCCCTTGACCCTTGTGCAAGGAAATGGCAGTTCAGGAGCTGCACTGGGTAAGGTGTGCCATGTCCTTTAAAGTGTCAGTCCTTTCCCTTGTCAGTCCTTGCCACCTTTAGGGCAAGATCAGAATGAAATAATAGGGGTAGGTTGAAGGGAGAGGGAAGGATTGGTGTTTTGCGGTTGAGGAATCAGAAGGACAAGAAATTAGAGGATATGACCTGATGATAACCTTGCAAGAGCTGTTGCAAGTCACTAATAAACTGCAGGAAGCAGGGATGAGGGGTTTTTGGGTATCCTGTCAGAGGTCATCCAGGCAGAGGTAGACATGTATGTTTCTTGTTTTCCAACTGTGTAGTGGCTTTACTTCCTTTGCAAATATTGCTCCTTCCTGCACTGCTCAGGTTATTCAATAGCACTGCTCACGTTCCCTGCTGCAGTTCAAGATGGTGTTTTCTGTTCAGAACATTCCTAAACCTCTCTTGAGAGGCTCGGTCTCTTGTCAGAGCAGATGAACAGAGCAGTCTCAGTGCTTGTGCTTTGGAGTTGGGTTTTGGTCATGTGTAATTTTTATCTCTTCTTTTCTCTCCCTCTGCCACTCGTGTTTTTTTTTTTCCATCAGGAGACGATGGAGGTGAGTAGCACTCTTGTTTGTTTTTACTGATAACAGAAACAAATGTGGCATCTTTATCATTCTGTCAGAAGCTGTACCATTTTGTTAACCAGAGACATTAGCTAATCATTACTCAGACAAATGAAAAGTTATCTTGAAATTCTGCTGTGTTCAGGACCCTGTGGAGAGGGTCCCTCTGAGCTTCCTGTCCCTGATGCCTGACACACACCCTTGTGTGGGGGCCTTAAAAAGCACCAACAGTGTTTTTAAGTGTGCAAGTCCCATTTGAAGAGACAGACAAGGGTCATAAGCCTTCTTGTGAGCTTTTTTCAGTACCATCTCCCTGCCCTGGCCAGAAGAGAAAAGCAGTCAGTGATCCCTGTTTCCTTTCCCTGCTTCCCCAGAGCTCTCTGGGGACTGTCCTCAGAGGTAGTTTGGGGGCGTCAGGCCTGGGCAGTGCCCTCAATCTGATGTGCTTGTTTTCCTCTTGTTTCCAGGGCATACGTTTTACAAGTGGCTGAAAGGTAATCCTTGACATTTCTAAACTTGGTTTTTCTTCTTGGGATGAATGCAGTGTGGCCAGGGAGTGGATGGGAAATCTTGGCCACAATCAGGGGAGGATGAGATTTCTGTCTGACAGCCAGGAGGAGGAGTGTGCTTCCAGTATCTTAAAGTGCCTGTTTCCTTTCAGGTGTCTGTGTAGAGAAACGAGCTTTCTACAAGCTCATCTCTGGTCTTCATGCAAGCATCAACATCCATCTGAGTGCCAGGTACCTCTTACAAGGTAAGTGCTCCTTCCTGCCTTGGCTCTCCTGCCTCAGTCCTGAGCTCACACTTCTGTGGCACTGCCAAGTGCTCCCAGGAGCCCGTTCCAGCAGGGCAGAGGCTTACTGCTGTGCTCCTCTCCTCCCTCCCTCAGCACACAGGTCTTGTAGCTGCATCAGGAGTGCAGTCACCACCTACCTTTCAGATCTGAAGATGGCTGGACTGTGCTCTGTACTGAGGCTTCCAGCATATATTCCTCCTATTTTTTCCCAGTGGTTATTCTGGAGTGGGTTTCTAACTATGTATTGAGGCTGTCCCTTCATAGCCCCTCTTTATGATAATCTGTTTAGCAATAGCTTCACCTAGACTGTGAAATGCTTGGCTGGGCGTTCCTGATAGCACTGATCCATTTCCATATAATGTTTCCATTTCCTTTGCATGCCTTTGTCCATAAGTAGCCATCTGGAGAATCTAAATATCAACTCTGGGGTTGAAAATCCAGGCTGATGTGAAAACAGGACTTGTCTTTTGTGGCCCAGGGCTGTGACACACTGCCTGTGCAGCATGGGGTATGGGTTCTGCCTGCCTGAAGGATTTAGTTGTGGTAGTTTAGTGGTACCTGTGACCCACCTTTGTTCTGCTAGAGCTTGCAGAAGTCACACACACAGAGTGTGTGACTAGAGACAGCTTTTGGAATTGGGGTAAGTAATTTAGCTTTAACTAAGTAATTCTGTTGAAGTCTCTACAACCCACACAGACCTCACCTTGATGTGAGTTAGAGTAACAAGAGAAACATCAAAGGCAAGAGGGACTGCAGAGAGAATGAGGACAGTTAAGACTGGCCCCAGACAGCAAAGTAAGGATCCTTGGCTGTGGAGAAGGGAGAGCTTCTGTTGGTGAGAGGCTAAGGAAGATACTTTCTGCTCTGAGAAGCTGTTCCTTGGTTCTGGGTCCATGCAGGGCTTGCCACCTGCAGGTGCCATGGTTACCCATCTGAGCAGATGAAGCTGCTCCTGTTTCTTTTTCCCATGTCTGGCCATCAGTTTGGCATGTCTGTGTTCTGCCTTCCACTATGTGCTTGATACAATCCCAAATACACAATTGGGTGAGAAAACAGAAATACCCTTAGTGAAATATGGACTTGGCAATGGGAAACAGAGGCCAGTTTCCTCTGCTCCTGGGCTGCTTTTGTTCTCTTGCCTTTCCACGAGAGAAGGAGTGTTTACGGATGTCCTTGTTAATCAGGGAGCCCCTATCCCCAGGCTGATCCCCAGTGCAATGCTCCAGAGGCTACACTGTCCAGGACCAGAGCAGGGATCTCTCCTGAAGTCTGCAGGAAGGAGGCAGAATGGAAGGGATAGTCACAGCCCACCCAGTGCTCCCCCAGCCCTCTGAACTCTGACATATGTTGAGCTATTTCCAGCTTGCATGGAACTGCTCAGAAACAGTCAGCCCACCCTGAGAAACTCTGCAACTGCCTTAACTCTGAAAAAGGCAGGCTCTATTTTCAGCTTTTGCTTGTAAACCTGGGTCGTGTTTTAAAGCAACAGCCAAAGCTCTGCAGGAGCTGTGTGTGTGTTGGGCTTTGGGCTGGGTTCAAAGCATGCCTCTCCTGACTCCTGACCAGTTTGTGGTTAGTGAGAGGGCTGTGGCTGCTGTGAGGTTTGGATCTCCCTGCTTAGAGTCACGTTTCCCCATTTGCCTGAAAAAACTGAATATTTACTTGGGTTTGTATTTTGCTTAGCAAAATAAAATTCCTTTACTTTCTCCTGAGTGCCTGAATTCAGCTTACCAAAGCAGAGTCTAAGTCTGCACATTCCATTTGGAATTCAGCTTGGAGCATCCAGTAATACTTGGGCATATTCGTGATGGAAGTCACTTGCCACCTCCCCACCAACCCGGCATCAGCATGAAAGATAACATGAGAGAAAGCAAAGAGGGGGAAAAGAAGAAGAAAATACTGCAATAAGCCATCACATCCATCATGGCTGAAGTTCATAAGCACTTATACTGAAAAGGAGAGGGTTTAACATTCCAGAGCTGGGGCACCTGGATGTGAGGCTGAGGGAAGTGAATAATGAAGGATAAAATGATGAAAAAGACCAAAAATGAGTCCAAGGGAAATTTTGCAATGTACACTACTTGGATTGGGCCAGAGGATAAAGGCCAAAGCTGACAGAGACCTGTTTAAAAACATCTGAGGATGCCAGATTTAGACATACAGCTCACTGCAGCCTGCGTTACTCCTCTTGGGGTGTCACAGAATCCCAGACTGGTGGGATTGGAAGGGCCCTGCAGAGCTCATCCAGCCCAACACCCTGCTAAAGCAGGTTCCCCTCCATCAGGGGGCACAGGAACATGTCCAAGTGAGTTTGGAAATCTCCTGAGAAGGAGCCTCCACGCCCTCCCTGGGCAGCCTGGGCCAGGATCCCTCACCTCAGCACCAAAGGAGTTTCTCCTTGTATTTAAGTGGCACTTTTTGTATTCCAGCTTATGCCCATCACCCTTTGTCCTGGCACTAGGTGCTACAGAAAAAAAGTGTTGCCTCATCCTCCTGACACTCATCCTAATGGTACTTGTCAATGTACCTTCTCCAGACTGAACAGCCCCAAGTTCTGCAGCCTTTCCTCCTCACAGAGATGCTCCAGTCCCCTCAGCATCTTGGTGGCCCTGCACTGGCCTCTCTCCAGCAGTTCCCTGTCTCTCTTGAGTTGGGGAGCCCAGAACTGGACACAAGACTCCAGATGAGATCCGGTTTGGTTTTTTTTTTTTCCCTCTCTCAGATACATGGTCAGAGAAGAAATGGGGCCCCAATGTTACAGAGTTCCAGCAGAGATTTGATGAAGTCCTCACCAGAGGGGAAGGGCCCCGAAGACTCAAGAACCTGTATTTCCTGTACCTGATGGAGCTTCGGGCCCTGTCCAAGGCGCTGCCCTTCTTCCAGCGCCCTGGCTTCCAGCTCTACACGGGCAGTGACGGCCGTGATGCCAACACGAAGCGCCTCTTGCTGGAAGTTCTCCATCTGGCCAAGTAATGACCTTGGGGACCTGGGGAAGATGGCTCTCTCTGTCCTGGCATCTCTTGAGTGGGCTTTGCATTTCACAGATTCACACAATCCCAGACTGGTGGGGGTGGGAAGGGCCCTGCAGAGCTCATCCAGCCCAACTCCCTGCTAAAGCAGGTTCCCCTCCATCAAGGGGCACAGGAACGTGTCCAGGTGGGTTTGGAAACCTCCTGAGAAGGAGCCTCCACACCCTCCCTGGGCAGCCTTGGCCAGGGCTCTCTCACCTCAACAACAAAGGAGTTTCTCCTCCTGTTGAAGTGGAACCTTTTGTGTTTCAGCTTGTGCCTGTTACCCCTTGTCCTGGCACTTGAGACAACAGAAAAAAGTGTTGCCCCGTCCTCCTTTAAAAGGATCCCATTTCACTTAAAGCCCCTCAAAGGACAGGTTCTGAGTTGGTTTCTGTAGTGGGGTGGCTTGGTTTGTTTGGTGTTGCTGAGAGCATTTGGGTTATCTGTGGGCAAATTGCAGATCAGAGTGCTTGGGCCCACAGTTTAATAATTCTGCCTTCTTGCTTTGGCAGAGTTGAATTTAGTGATGGCCTACGTGTCAGCCCTGGGATGGTCTGCCTGTTTGACTCCTCTGTGAGGTGCCAGTGCTGGCTTTGTGGATTTTGACTAGAAAAAAATCCTAAACACGTTGGTAGTAGAGGTCTGGGCTGTTGGGCAGAGTTTGGAATGAGAGGAGTGGAGGATACCAGAACCAGATGGAAATTATTGTCTCCTAATGCCATCCATGTGTGAATTGATCTTGTCACACTTATGTGCCTTCACTCCTTATGTCTGTTAGGTGACAATTGCTTAGAAGCTGTAGAGCAATTGCTGAAAATGTCTTCAAGGTGACATGCAAACTAAAATGGAATGCCCTCAAGATCAAAGAAATGAGCAGCTTCTGCTTAGGAGACACCTAGAGATGTCCAATGTCTAACACCTTCCAGTTCTATCCTCACACATAACCAGATCTTTCCGTGGAGCTGGACTCCAGCCACACAAACAAGCTCTGGAGAGAGAAAACTCCTATGTAATTATTTATTCTCACTCTATTTCAGGTCTTTCCCACTACATTTCGATGAAAACTCACTCTTTGCAGGGAGTAAGAAAGAAGCTGCTAAGCTAAAGGTAATTGACCAGCCCTTCCCTTTGGGGCACTTGCTGCCTGAAAGGTATTTTCAGGTGTGTGTCTGGGGTAATACTGGGTCTGAAAGGGGCCTCACTGTGTTCAAGGTTGGGCATTTCCAATGAATTTTGCTTTCTGAATGGTTTGGATACATGTGAGTCACTGCAGAGCTGAGAGTGTGCCTTCGGGAGGCACTTGCCTAACTCAGACACACTGAATTTAGCCTGAAGTCCAGGATTAATACATGGCAGTGTGTCCCAGTGAGTGCCTAACCACCACCAACGTGCTTGTCTCTTCCCCTAGGAGGAATTTAGGCTACACTTTAAGAACATTTCTAAGATCATGGACTGTGTGGGCTGCTTCAAATGTCGCCTGTGGGGGAAGTTGCAGGTAAGCTTTGTTAGGAAGTACCTCACCTGAGGAGACTTTGTGGTTGAAAACTGGGTTAACCTGCTCTGGCTGCACCCAGGAGAGGGGAAGGAGGCACAGAGAGTGCCCTAAAACTTGGGAGTCTGGCAAGATCTGCACTGAATTTTACCTATGGTCAGACCTGGACAAGAAGCCCCCGCTGGGTAGCTCTGCTAAATAAGTACAGCATCCAGGCCTTGTTCTGCTCCTCTGAGCTGTGTGGAGTCCAGGTCTTCCTCTGTTGAGATGATGTCACAGGAATCCTTGCAAAGTTGAAGGAGGGAAGTTAAAGAGTGAGTCAGGCACTGAGTGTCTCCTTGCTGTTAAGTGATCTCTTTTTTGTCCTGCACAGACACAAGGTTTGGGTACAGCACTGAAGATCCTCTTTTCTGAAAACCTGATAGAGAAGATACCTGAAAGTGGCCCTTCCTATGGATTCCAGCTGACCAGACAAGAAATTGTTGCCTTATTTAATGCTTTTGGAAGGTTAGTTGGAGACTTCTTTTCTTTTGCTTTACACAAGCTGCTGTGTTACATCCCAGTTAAGCTTCCACAATCAGTTCTCATCAGCAACATTGGCATTAACTCCTGCTCAGACCTACTGCCTCAGAGGCTTGCAAAGGTCAGATGATGTTCATGTGGTGTATGGCAGTTGGAGCAACTTAATGTCTTTATACTCTACATTTTTCTAAGGGATTCAAGGAAGCATTTGTATTAAGATACAAAGAATTGAGTGGTTTTTAAGGAGCTGTGGGAGTCTGTCCTCGCAACACACTGTCCCCAGACGTGGGCTGCTGAGTCTGTCCCATGCTCACTTCAGGGCACTCCTTCCAGCCTCCTGTTGGGCCCAGGTCTGTTTGCAGTGGTTGTGTTCAGTGGGAATCCATCAGTGCAGCCATGGAGGGCTGCATCAGGAGGGGAACAAGGCTTCTGGGAGAGCAAGGAGACTGCAGGCCCTGTGGTTACCCATCACTGCTCAGTGGTGTCAGACTGGGAATCTCTGGCTTTTTAGTTTTTGGGAGGATTCTGCTGGTGCTGCTGATGGCACAGCTCAGGGCTGCAGCTCCCCAGAGCCCCATACTGCAGCTTCTGCTGGTGAAGCACCACAATGGGGAGCCTCAAATCTCCATCAGATCCAGGCAACCCCAGAACACTTCCCCAGGGGGGTGATGGTGCTCCCCTTACAGCCAAGGAGCCTCTGCCTTTAAGCTCCTGGAGTCCAAGCCCTCCCCTCACCTTGCCCAGCCCACCACTAACCCATGGCCCTCAGCACCTCAGCTCCACGGCTCTGCAATAGCTCCAGGGATGGGGACTCCCCCACCTCCCTGGGCAGCCTGGCACAGGGGCTGACAACCCTCTCAGGGAAAAAGTTCTTCTTCAGCTCCAATCTAAACCTTCCCAGGGGCAACTTGAGCCCATTTCCTCTTGTCATATCACTTGTTACTTAGTAGCAGAGGCTGACCTTCACCTCACCACAGCCTCTTGTCAGGGAGTTCAGAGAGTGCTCCTGTCTCCCCTCAGCCTCCTCTTCTCCAGACTGAACACCCCCATTCCCTCAGCTGCTCCCCATCACACTTGTGCTCCAGCTCCTTCCCCAGCTCCACTGCCCGGCTCTGGACACGCTCCAGCCCCTCAGTGTCCCTCTGGCAGTGAGGGGCCCAACACTGAACACAGCACTTGAGCTGCAGCCTCAGCAGGGCCCAGCACAGAGGGACAATCCCTGCCCTGGTTTTGCTGCCACACCAGTGCTGAGAGTCTGTCCACCTCTTGGAAGATAAGTGTGGGACAGCTGCAGACCCACTGAGTGTCTGTTTCCAGAGGAAGTTGAGAGCTGACAGCCAGAGAGCCCTTCTCTTTTGTCCCATTCTGTGTGAGGAGCCTGGGGACAGGCAGCTCTTTCTCAGACCCCCAACCTCACCTTCCACCTCCCTGCATTGAGACCTCCATCCTCTGCTTGTGGCTCTTGAGAACTTGTGGTTATTGAGAACTCCCTTGAGAAGGAAGCTGGTCCTGGCTGAGGAGGGCAGAGCTCTCCTTGATGGGAGGTGTGCTCAGAGGCTGACCTGGTATCTTTACTCCAGAGGAAAAATGAGGCAGGCAACTCCCAAAAAAAACCCTTCAGAAGGAACAAGGAGACCATCATGGCCAGTTTATTGATCTCTATAGCTCTCTAACATCCTGTTCCACTGTGTTCCTCAGTGTTTGGGAAACTAGTACCGGGCCTGGCTCTAACAAGAACCCGATTGAATTGAAACTAAATTCCCTCTTCCCAAAAACTCCCTGATAGCTCCTTTCTCTTGGATTGGGACCACAGCATGATGCAGATGCTGCTCTGACATTTGCCTTCTGCTCTCCTTGCACTCAGGATTGCCACCAGCGTTCGAGAACTGGAGAACTTCAGGAGCATCTTACGCAACATGCGCTGAATTCCTGCGCAAGAGCCCTGAAGGTGTCACTTCTTGGGGGGGATGTGGACAAGCACCACCCTCCCACCACGTTCCCAGCCTCTCTGTGGTGAAGCTCAGTGCCTGGACCTCTTCTTCCCACCTGACTGTCTGTAACCTGCTGCTGACGAGTATTTTTGTACAAAGAAGAGAAAAAACAAAGAGCTACTTTTATACAAAAATGAGAGTGGGGACTAGATGGGGAGCTTATTTTGTATATTGGAAGATCATTCTGAATAATTATTGCTGTACTTCTCTGAGGGATGAGGCCCATCTCTCTGCCTTCAGAGGCTGGAGGTAGGGCAAGATCCATGCCACTGAATAAAGGGGGGGAAATTCCTTGTCTGCTCCCTGATTCCAACCTGCCCCTCGCTTACAGAATCCTTCCACTTTCTGCTGCATAAGAAAACCTGCCAGAGGTTGTAGGAGCACCCCCCACGTGCTTTGGAGCTGCTGCTGTACAACGCTGCCTTCCTCCTGGTGCTGCTTTCTTCTGGCAACAGTCTCTTCCTCATGGTCTCCCTGCGTGGTGAGGGCTTCACAGGGCAGGTGAGGGCAGATGAAGCAAGAAACAAGGTGCTGGAGGGATGCTGCTATTCCTGTCTCCTGGGGGGTGGTGAAGGCCTGGTAATGTGGATTTGGCCTCAGGAGCCTTTTGGCTCCTGCCGGTAGATAGGCAGGGCTAAAATGAGCAAGTATTTACCTGCTCTGGGGCTGCTGCTCCTTGGAGTCAGCAAGGAGCTGCTCTGGGGCTGAAGCCAAGTTCAGTTGTCCTGCTCCAAGGACAAGCAGCTGGGGCAGTGGGGCAGAGCTGCCCATCCACAACAGCAGCCGTGCTCTGGGGAGCCAGAACCAACCCTGTTACACCTTCTGCCTCTACAGCAGGGGCTAAGGCTAGCTGCACACAGGGCCAGTGTGACCAGGGAGCAGCCACAGCACGCAGACCCTGGGCAACAACAGAGGCAGTGCCCTCAGCAGCCCCACAGCTGAGGATATGGTCTGAGCAGGTTGGACCCCTCTGAGCCACAGGCAGCCCCAAAACATCAGGGGATAAAGCATGTTGTGAGGACATGGGGAAGGAAAGCAAAGGGCAGAGGAGCTGCAGGACCCCTCACAACACCCTTCTGCACCCACCCAGATGTCAGCCCTGAGAAGCACTTGGGGAGCCACTGCAGTCCCAGTGAAGCAAAGCATGTTGTGCTGGGCTGGCCAGGGGCTACCCCACAGCCAACAGCACTCAGCATCCCTGTAAAAGTAACTTCCCCAAGCTGCCAGCCTTGCCCAGCATCCAGGGCCTTGTGCTGGCACTGCCAAACACCCCTGCCCCTAAGGCCTGGGGGCAGCAGGAGCCCATCCAGCTTCCCCTGAGAGCAGCACACAGCCAGGCTTCTGCCCCCCTGAGCACAGACAGGCTTTTAGGGTTTTTTGTTTTTTTTTTTTTATTATTTCAACAGAGTAGTGCTTGGTTACAGTTTAGTGATGAACAAATCAGTACATTCATTGGCCACAGCTTCCTGTTGCAGCCAGCTGCTGCCTGACTGCAAAGCCCAAACACTGCTACACCATACCAAAAAAAAAAAAAAACCAACAAAAAAAACTCCAACAGACAAACAGAAAGAGTTTAATGAAAGGCAACTATGCATTAAAAAAGTCATTGTACTTCTCAGCTATAAATTACTTCAGTAAAACACGGGCCCAGCCCCGGCAGGAGCAGTCAGAGCTGTGAAGTTCAGGGCCATCCGTAGGACTGAATAACCCCCCTGTGCCAGCCCCTCCCCAGAGGGCCACAGCAACTCCCCAGGAAGAGCTGCTGTTGGTGTGTGCTTCAGTGCAAGAGGAACAGGGAGCCTATAGCCCTTGAGGTTTGTTTTTTTTTTTTCTTTTTACAATGTTTAATTATTATTCCTTTATTTTTTTGCACTACACTCCTTGCCCTCCAAAGAAAAACTTAAAGTGCTCCTAGTGCTTTGGAATTTAAGCAAGAATGGGGCTGCTGTGGCACTGGCTGGCTTTGGTGACTTATGGGAGCAGACGTGGGGGTGACGCCATGAGGCCCTGCCTTGGCTTGGGGTGGCTGAGATGGAGGAACCTGTGTGTCCCTCACCCTCAGGAAAGCCACAGCAGGAATCGGGGCCCTTATCCCCAGAATAGCTACAGCCAGGGCAGGAACCAGGGCCCTCAGTGCCAGCAGCCAGGCCAAGGCTCTCCAGTTCAAGTACTAGAGCAAAAGGGAGGTGCTGAAAGGTGGCAGCTCTGAGAAGCAGGAGGAGGCTGCTACTGTTTTTGGGCCAGCTTAAGGGAAGCAAGTTGGCAGGGAGCAGCCCAGAGCATGCCCAAGGACAGAGGAGTCCATGCCAAGGACTATAGGAGCAAGCTGTACTAGTGAGCAGAGGGCCAAGTAGGAGCAGTGGGGCTGCCCTAGTGCTGGGGGGATTCCTCTGGCACAGCTGTGGCCACCGAGGCTACCTCAGGGTCTCTCTGGCCCCATGGTCTCTAGGCAGACCCAGCCAGTGCTGTGGACACAGCAGGTCCTCCACTCCCCTGGGCCCTTCCACACCAGGCAGAAGGAACAGCTCTAGAGGGACAAAAGCAGCTCTAGTTCAGGTTATCACCAGAGGTGGGAGGAGGTGCCCTCCTGGACCCACGCCCTCCATCCAAGCCTGTGTCCAAAGCTGCTTCACCCATCCCCACGTATCAGGCTCTGGGACAAGCCAGGGATAACATCAAGCCTGATGGAGCTATGGGCCAGGTCAAACTTGGCTAGTTTGCCCCCTCCCCTGACCCTGCACACTCCCAGCCTGTATACAACACCCAGTGCTGCCAACACAGCTGCTGGAGCCATGGGAGGACTCCAGGCCCACAGTCCTGCCCCACAGCAGGGGAGAGCAAGGAGCCCAGGGACCAGAGCTCTGCTTTGGCTACACAGTTGATCTGCAGGCAGACAGACCCCTTCAGCAGGGACCCCACTGCTTCACATTCAGTTCTGGGTTGAAACTTATCTCCTAAATGTAATACTGAGAGGGAAAGGGAGCCCCACTGTGGGTAGGAAGGAGGAACAGGGCTGACATCCCCCTCTACACCTCCTCCTGCTGCTGCTGCCCCTAAAGCCTTGTCCCCACACAAGTGGCCACTAGGCCAAACCCACCCTCAGCCCAGCCCCAGCCCCCCATCTCACCCTGGCTAGGCCAAGCCCTGAGCTCTGCCCTGAGCCACCACTCCTGGGCAGGGCAGCTCAGCTCAGCAGGCAGGGCAAGGAGCTGGGCCCTTACTTGGCCCCGTTGGGTCTGGATGGCACAGGGCTTCCCCCTGCCCCAGGAGTCAGGCTGCAGAGCACTTGAGGGAGCACGTCTGTGTGGGAAGACACTGGCCTCTCCCAGCCATGGATGTGCAACTCAAAGAGTAACTAGAACAGTGTCAGGCCAAGGCCAGGCCAGCCTGAGCAGGATCCTTCCTTCCACGTGTGCAGAGAAAAGTGCAAATATGCAGTTGATGTTTCTTTTTTTCTAGTGAGGAAGCTCTGGTGCATTTAGCTGCCAACATCTTGAAGACCAGACCAAGAAGGGGAAAAAAAAAAAACAACAAAAAACCAACCAAAATAAGCTTCCAGAGAGTTCAGCTTCACTTTGCTACATGGTACCTTTAAAGTCAGAGTTCTCTCGCTTCCAGCCTGCAGCCAGCAGCTCAGTCCCGCTCACAGCCGCGGCAGGGAGTGGAATGTGTATGTCGATGAGTTAGATGCTTCAGGGAAGAAGGAAAGAGGGGGGGAAAGAAAAAAAAACAGGTTATAATCCTATACATGAATGCCACTTCTGGAAGGAAAGGGCCCTTGCAGCCTCTTCATTTGGGTGGTGCAGGGCACGAGCTGTGGCAGTTGTCCGTGTGGGAGCCGCCTGCGGCGGGGAGCAGGGGAGCACGGTCCGGGGAAGAGGCACCCGCACGGGCACCCACCGGCTCAGCCCCGGCCAGGGACCCGTAGCAGCCAGAGCACTGAGGGGTGGCCAAGCTGGGGGGAAAGAGAGAGAAAGAGAGAGAGAAACCAGACACAGACTCAGAGAGCGGAATCACTGGGCTGCAGCACACCCCCTGCTCCCAGCACCCACAGGAACGGGCTGGCACAGGCAGACACAGCCTTGCTCCCAGGAGTCTGGCTCTGGGGACACACAGGCAAGGAGAGGGGAGGAGCACTGGGCCCTGCAGCACTGGTCAAGAAGAAGACAGAACCTCTGAACCTCTCACTACAGCCCTGGGCTGGCAGGGTTCATGAGCTCCCCTCCCCAGGAAGCAAGCAAAGGGCAAGGCTGTCAGGTCTGCCCAGACTGGGGATACCTGACCATTTGCCCCCACACCAGATGCTCCTGCAGAGCTTTGTTCCAGTTGCCTCCCAGAGACCAAATCCCTCCCAGGACTTCCCCACCTCTCCCTTTCCAGTAGAGAGGCTTCTCTGGAGGTCATTTAAGAGCCCTCTGCATGCCCCCAGCTAAGGAGGTATCCAAGCTCAACCCTCCTGTCTGTAGGCATTGCCTAGTTCTACCTGTGAGCATCCAGCGCCAGAGCTGGGCACTGCTAATTAAAATAGCTCCTTAGAAGCTGCAGAAGGAATAAACCCAAAGCCCCTCCAGAGGCTCCATGCCCTAGCTGCCTCCTTACAGCCAATTCTGTTGCTAAGTGTGGGGTGGGCAGCACAGTGCTTACCCTCCTTCCCTGCCCCCAAGGCGGGACAAGTCATCATCGCTGTCGTAGCGCCGTGGATTGTCGAAGAAGTAGGCTCTGGAGCTGTAGCTGTGACTGTTCACCATCCCTGCTGGAGTCTGTCAACGAAAAAAAAAAGAGTTAGGTCAAGAAGGGAGCGATTCCCGAGAGTCTTCCAAAAGGCCTGTCCCCCATACCACAGCTTCTCAGCCTCCAGCAGCTCCCTCAGGCCTACCAAGTTCTGACTCAGCCTCTGAGCCCGGAAGAACAGCACCACGAACGTGGTTGGCACCAGCTCCCAGAGGAACAGGACCACTCCAAACACCACGTACTCCTCACTGCTCACTTCCACGTGCACCTGCAGAGAGAAGAAGGGGTCTCTGTGCAATCCCAGCCATCAGCAGAGCTGCACAGCTTCCCAAGAAGGAATGCAGAGAAACCTTTACAGAGGCAGGAGTGCCTACATCAGCACAGTGACCCTCACCTGGCTGCTGCTGGTTTTAGGGAGCTGGTTCCTTCAGTGTGCTGCCAGGGCACTGGTAGCTCCCTCCCCATGCCAGTGACTTGCCCTTGCACACAGCCACACCTGATTAAGCATTGCTTTGCTACTCTAGTTGACTTGTTCCTCCTCTCCCCCAAAATAAGACTTGGCCATCTAAAACTAAGGAGCACAAGAGGGGATCCTGAAGCAGTAGCCAGACAGAAGGAGAAAGAGGCAAGCAGGGCTCCTGAAGGCAGCAAGTCAGTTTGTCTGGGGGTTGAGCCAGTCAGACACCTCCACATCATCCCCTTTGCACCCACATATGCCCTCACAGGAGGGCAGGGGACTGCCTTTCACTCCACCAGCACTGGACTGAGGGTCAGGGACACTTACCTTGTCTGAAAGGTTGTCCCAGCCATAGTTAAAAGGACCAGGAACACTGTCTGGAGATATGGCCACAGCTACCAGGTTATAGCAAGCCCTTGAGGAATACAGGAGAGCAACTACAGATCCCACAAGAATAGCCTGGCAGACAGATGTTCCCTACAGCAGGAAGAAAAAACACACACCCCAGTTTTAATATGGGGCTTTCTACAGAGCTGCAGTCCTCCCCCTGTTCCCCTTCAACTCCCGAGGAGCTGTGCAGACAAGAGTGACCCAGAGCATTTGGACGTCGTTGCTAAAATCCTCGGAGCCGGTGACGAGCTTCTCGGTGCGGCGAGTGCCCTGCAGTAGCCGAGCTACACAGCCGAGGTCGCCAAGGAGCAGGGGAGGCTGGAGGCACGGGAGGATCTGAGCAGGCCGCCTCGGAGGGGTGGTCCGGAGCTGCTGTCCCACCGCTGCCTCCCCGTGGGAGCCTCCAGAAGGACAGCCAGGCACCACAACGGGCAGCTTGCTGCTTCTACAGCAGAGATGTGCACCCGGGTCATTCACCCTGCAGCAGTGGGCACCCCGAGACTGAGCACAATGTTTGGCTAGCAAAGAAGCCCAAATATTGGGGTGGGCAACTCTGACAAGAGGCAGAAAGACCCAGCACCCAAACCCCAACGTGGCTGTGGGACAAGCCAGGCTTTGTACACAGAGCAGAGTGCTGAAGGCTGACTGGATGTTGTGGGACCTCTGCCTCCTGTGCTGGGGAGCAGCTTTCTCTCAGTGCTTCAGATGCAGGGCTGCCAGAGGGACAGCTGCCCCCATCTTTCCTGGACAGCCAGCCATGGGAGGGGAAGCCACCTGAACATCTGCAAGTGTCTCCATTTCTTTGCTAAATACACCCATGAAGGCCTTGATGAATAGCTACTGGCAGCCAGCAAGTCATCACACAGCAGCCAGTAAGCAGGCAGGCAAACACATCTCAGCAGTTGACTTGCCTTTGTCTTTGGAGAGACAATCTGCTCAGGAAGCTCATCTTCCTTGACCTGCTCCACATCCAAGCTATGGGCACGCTGCCTCCATTTCCCTGCCTTCAGTAGCACTTGCTGAGGAGTGTCTTGGAAAGAGTCAGCACAGAAGTGCTCCTAGCAGCCAAGTCCCTGCCAAAGCACAGGAAGGAAGCCTGCCCCAGCACTGTTAGCCCAGTCCTTGCTATTCAGGACAGCAGAATAGGAGGCAGAAAGGCTTGGGAAGCAAGGCTCCAGCTGACAAGGACCACAAGATAGGACCTGGTAGGAAATCAATAGCCCAAGCTTCTTTCTCAAGCGTCAAACGGCTCAAACCTTCCCACCTTGAGTGGAGGCAGCAGCCTCACCAGGCCCCTCCAGCCCTGCTGCATTGAGTCAGTAGGTTCACAGATAGAGGTCAGGAGACAAGACAACCTTTCTCAGGCATTTGTGTAACACTTCTGGCCATCCCCACCCTATTTTTGCAGCTCCTCCACAAGGTGAAGTCAGGGGATGCCTTCAAGGCAGGGAAGGCAGCAGCACTTGAATGCAAGAGACCTTTACCAGACAGCCAGGTTGAGTACTGAACCCCAAAGCAAGCTTCTCCATGGCATGTTGTACAAGAGTGCAGCCCCACAGGCAGCCTCAGGCACCTAACTAGAGGAAGTTACTGCCTTTCTAAACTACTGCTGGGTGAATTTGATAAGTTAATTAGTGTCCAGAGCCAGTCAGAGCTGGATACCTGGCCCATGCAAGCAGGGATGGGAGCAGGTTCTCAGCTTAGTCATGGCTCCTCTTTCTCACTCCAGCTCACCAGGCTGCAGCCCACACCCCAGGGCCTGGGCAGCCTCTGCTGCTCTACAGAGCCACATCTCTCTCACAGAAAACCTCAGCTTCAGCCCTGACAGCACAGCTCTGGCCACCCTTCTCAGTTGTCAATCAATTGCCCTCTCCAAGAGAGGGGCAATGGGCCACACTTTGGTCACACAGACAGCTTGCCAGGGAGCCAGGAGGTGCCTCCAGGCAATGCAAGGCAGTAGGCCAGAACCACAGTGTCCTTTTTAGCCCTGTCTGCTGCCAGGCTGCTTGTCATCCTCTTCATCTTCCTGAGGGAGGACAGAGCCATCCAACAGCCTCCAGGGGTTCTGGGCAGCCTCTCACCCCAGCCAGGCTCTAAGCTGATCTAGATTCACTTAATTGAGGGCACACTGGAAAATGGTCTCTGCAGGAGGCCAGAAGCTCACCTGACACCTGGAGAGAGGCTGTGCAGAGCACACAGGGTGAGGAGCTGTACCAATGGGAAGAGACAGTAGCTCCAAAGTACCAGAGCCAGGCCACCACCTGCCAGTGGGCTCAGGGGCTCAAGTGTTTCCTAGAGATAGCTGCAGCTTCAGAGTGCAGCCTGCCCCTGTCTACAGGCCAGATCCCTACCCTGAAGTCACTGCCTTCAACAGCAGTGACACGGCTTCCTCAAGGAAGAGGAGGCAGCTCGAGTGCACACTTAATTGCAGCCTCCTGTTACACTGAGATGAGGCTGCTGGTGGCTTATCCACTGTCCTGTTTGCTTGAGAAGAGTTGTCTACGTTCAGGCCTTCTCCAGTCCTCCTGCCTTGAGACAGGAGCTACAGCAACTTTCCCTCTCCTTATCCAGGAGAGGGGAGGACTGCCTCTGGCTCAGGCAAGCAGGCAGCTAAGGCTGACTGCTGGGGAGATCTCCTTCACAAAGAATTGTTATGCATCTGCCAGAAGTAACAACATGCTGCAGATCTTACTGTCCTTAGTGACAACATACTGCAGAAACTCTATCTGCTGCTCTTGGAGAGTCCTCTCTTCTAGTCAAACCCTGAGAGTGCCACTTCTCAACCCGAAAAGCATAAGCAGCTGTTGTGCCAGCCACGCTGCAGATGATGTATTCCCCTAAAAAACACACAGGGCATTTCATTCCTACAACAGAAGCATGAGGGAGGAGTCCAAGAGCTGCCACCTTCCCACCACCTGGAAGGAGTATTTGAGTAACAGCAGCTGATGTGCCAGCAGGCCAGTGTTGCTCTCAGTAAGCACATACAGATCCAGCTGAGGACTGTGCAGTTGCAAGTGCAGCTGAGGAGACATTTACCTACCTTGGACTCGAGGTAGACGTTTGCTGAAGACATCTTTCCCAGTTTACACATGCAGCAAGCCAGTGAGATGGCACAGAGGATGAAGAGGCTGTCGTTGACTAGGGCACGGGCAAGTACTGTCCACCTCAGCTGGTTCTCTGGGACCTCACCATGGATTAACATTGCACAAGTTAAGTTCACTACTAAGAAGAAGAGGCTGGTAAATATGGAGCCCAGATACAACAGGACCCTGGAGAGACAGAGGGGGAAACAGAGTTGAATCACTTCTTGGGCTCATCCTGCATCCCTCTCCTATCCCATCAGACCAGGGAACCTCCCAGCACACCCAGTGCTCTGTCTGCACTGAGGATCAAACCTTCCAGCAAGTTTCAGTGGTTGCACTGCCAGCTCAAGTCTGCAGAGTATTTGTCTGAGCTGCTCTCATAATGCATGAGCAGTGTAAGTAGTCATGAGTTACAAGACTCATCTTCTGACAGGTCCTTATCGTGCAGATTTTAAGTGTTGCTCTAGCTCTGCATTAACTTCAGTCAATAAGATGTGAGTCATCACAACCACTGCAACTTATTGAAAGCCACTGGAGCCTGCATTTCCCACTGTGGGTTTCCCTGGAAATGGCTAAGAAACTCCTGGCCTGCACAAACACAGGTCTCACCTCCTGCTCAAGCCTTCTCCTGGGGGGTCTTTTCTGGGGTGAGACAGCTCAGAACAACCTCAAGAGTTCATCTAGTTTGCTCTCAGCACCAGGACACTGATAACATGCATGGAGACTTGCAGCACGTGCTTCTGAAGGTCCTGGTTCTGCTCTGAGGCACAGCCCTGACCCTTTGCTAGAGCACAGCTACATGTGGCCCGAGTGGTGTTGAGGCTTTGGGGCCTGAAGCTCCCATTCCCAGCTCTGCAGTACGAGTTCCCCTTAAGCCAGCTCTGAAGGTAACGTTAGGAAAGCATCACTTACTTGTACTTGTTGAATTCAGCTGCACATTTCACTTTGAATATGACCTAGGGGAAAGATTTGCACAGTGTTAGTTAATAGGACCTACAGTTTACCTTTACATGCGAAGATATACACAGAGGAGAAACCAGCAGCCAGGTGGACACCTGGAAGGACTCTAGATCATCTGGTAGCACCAAGCCTTGCACTGGACTTACCTGCAGGAGAGACTGGTACTCTTTTTCCTGCAAGAGCCAAGCCCAAATGTAGGCGTCCAACGGGCTTAAACATATTTAGTAGCCCATTTGTGACAAGGGCTTTAACACCACACCTAAAGGCTCTATGAAAAAGCAGAGAGTTGAGCACTCAACAGTCACTAAGGTCATTCAGAAAGACATCTACTTTGTCCAGTGTTCTGTGCTGCGTATTTCAGAACCTCAGTCATGCTTGACTTCTTTTAGAGAAGGCTGCTGCAGCTGCTGTGTTTTAGCTGAACAAATAACTGATCTGTAATAGGCCTCTGGTGTTGGATGGAGGAAACCTGTAAACAAGCCTTTGGCACTCACAGCTCCTCCACCTTTAAGGTGTTTGAAGGCCAAATACACCCAAAAAACAACTCTGAAAACGGTGGCAAGTCATCCAGAGGTGGAAGGCCCAGTCTGCCAAGTTTCATGGCTCACTTGACAGCCAAATGTATTAGGTGACAGGCAGTTATTTGCAGACTATTTCACTCGTCACAGTGACATGTGCTCTGGCCAAGAGTGGATCTGGGTTCTGTCAGTCTCCTCACCACATAAGAGGTTAGGAGACTTGAGCTGAAAGTTGCACAACAAGAACTAGTGCTTCAAAGCAAAAGCTCCCAGGCTCTCCTCAGGCTGCAGGGGCCTGAACACATGCCTGCACCCCCAGCCAGCTGGGATGGGAAGGCCAGAGGAGAAATAATCAGCTCTTAACACTCAGGCAGCCCTACAGCAATCTTCCCAATAGAGCAGACAAGCTTCTGTGTCCCTCTGGGCTGGAGGGTGGCTCCTGCTGAAGCCTAAGGTAGTACAGCCAGCTTAGGAAGGTGCAGACAGACTCCCAAGTCACAGCTCGGAGGTGAGCACAGCAGTCCTGCTGCAAGGTGACAGGTAGCCAGTGCTCACACATGGCCAGGACAAGCAACATGCTGGCAGAGATACAAGGAGCTCATTCATCACACACTGATGCAGCACAGACATGGCAGGAACTGGGTTTTGTCCTGTGACAAATGCAGATGCTGGTACAGCTCTCACCAGGAAGGATCCCAGAGCTGTTGCATTCAGTCTCAGATAAAGCTTATGTACTGACTAGAAACTCTGAAGGAGCTTGGGAAGAGATAGAGCCATCTAGCCAGATCCAGCAGACAGGTCCTTGTGGTCACTGCTCACACGTGGAGCTTTCTTTTCACTGCCTCTGGAAGGAGTCTTCCCTGACAGCTTCCAGACTGTGGCTGCAGTGAAAGATCACTCATGTCTTACAAGGCACCCTTACTCAGCTTCCCCCCCACCCCCTATCTCCTCCCTGAAGGGATTTCTTGTCTCCTGCCTTCCAGTCAGCACTGAGGGAGCAACAGCACTCTGAAGCTTCAGGCTCCTGCCACCAGGATTTCCAGAGACACTCGAGAATTTGAGGGCTGTCTGATCCATTGTAGCAGTTCCAAGCATTTGAAAGCCCTCCTGGAGGGCATCAGACAGCTTCAGCATCTGGCTCCTCTCCTCCAGTCTGAGGGAGGATTAACTCAGGCAGCGCTTAGCAGGGAACAAGACTTGAGCAGAGGGAGGTATTCAGCCCCAGTGGCTGAGGGGCACAGCACTACAAGCATTCTCTGAAGCCCTTCACCCTGTTGTGTATTTCTCTGGGCTGATATAGACCAGGACAACGGTGGCATCATCCTTTGAGCCCCAAAGCTCATCCAAGTTACAGGAAACTTGGGTCTTGGAAGGACCACATGGTGAATTCAGGAAATTCCTTGAATGCTCTTCTGTCCCAAGGTTGCCTGTAGGTCATATTAAAGCACTTTGGGAGTGTAACACAGACAACAAGGACACTCAGCTGGGAAACCCCATGGTTCAACACCCAAGTGTACTGCATGGAAATCCATATGAGGTGTTTGTACTTCTGCTCTGACTCCCAGAAGAGCAGCCTGTAGCTTCAGCCTCCAAACAGCAGCCTGGAGTCCCTGGCTTGTATTCCAGCTGATCACCCTGGATAAGAACAGCAGAGCAGGGCAATGCCACCAGCTAACAGGAAGATGCTGGCATCCACAGATGCAGCGGCCCTCTGAGACTCTCCCCTACAGCCCTGAGCCCTGGGGACTAAGACACACAAAGCTGTCTCAGGGTTAAGAGTGCAATGGCAACCTGAGACTCACACCTGGACTGCTGCCACTAAAAGCAGAAGGAGACCACAGCATAAGCCCCCAGCTACTTAGTCCCAGAACTTCAGGAAAAGAACTGGCATTGCTCAGTTCACAAGGGATTTAGTTACCAAGACATGGTAACTCATCAGAAGGCTGCTTTACCTTCATGAGGGCTGGGGCAGTAGGTGACACCAGTGGTGTTCACAATGCACCTTTATGTTCTTATCCTTGAGATTTCCAGCACTGGAATACATCTGCTGCTTTCAAAGCCCAAGGACAGCTGATGCAGAGGGTTCTGCTGGGAAGGGAGCACAGAGGGCTCAGCAGTCATCCTATTCTTCATAAATATAGGAGATACAGACCCCTGCCCTCAAACAGGTGCCGTATGCCAAGTTGCTAGTAGCAACCCTTGCAAACTGTCCTTCAGTCCCTAGCAGACAGGCCAGCATTAGAAGTCATGCAGCTGCCTGCTGACAACAAGGAACAGAGGTCCCTGCTGGCCCAGAGCAGCAGGACCAAGAACATTTACTCATAAGCAAGCCTTTCCTAACAGTTAGGCAATACTCAGTTGTCTTTCTGGAGCCACAAGTCCTTTGAGCACTTCTCATCAGCCATATGGGATAAGGCAGCGAGGTTGAGAAGACCTACAGACCTCAACAGTCCCCAGTGATGCTGGAGGCTTTTGTTCTTGTGATGACTGATTTCACAAGAGTGAGTATATCTTGTTCCCATGACTAAGCCCAAGACTCCTCCTTAGAACATGCACTGGAGGTGTCACAGTTAAGAGAAAAGGGCAAGTGACAGACACCCTACCTCACAATGGCCCTGAGGACACTGCCAGTACTGTAGCCCTAACATGGAGCCTCAGAAAGCCCTTCTACATGGTTTTTGCACAGCCATTCACAACAGATCTGAAAGATCCAGGAGAGCCAGAAACTTGCCACTGTCTGATGGAATCAAAGTCTCTTTTGCTCCATAAAGAAACTGGGGGTTTGGGCTCTCGAGATGCGACATAACCACGTCCCATCTTGCCGTGCATACAGCCAGGGCATACCCAGGCTGATTCCCTCTCCCACCACAGAGATTCAGCAGCAAGCATCAGAGCAAAGCACAGGCTATTTTGGGACTACATCCCATAACAAGTGTTTGAGCCCCCACCTGCCCCCAAAGATCATCCTGTACCATCATACATCTACCTTGATTTCCTGGAAAGGCTGGTTGCTGGCACGGCCACCTGTTCATTTGGGAGCCATGGGAATCATCACTGATGTTTAAGTTAAGTTTTAAGTGACCCCTTACCAGCTGTCCCTCTAGAGCAGAGGGCACATGCTAGGTGTTTGCCAGACAAGGAAAGGGGAAGAGTGTGAGAATGGATGGAGGCTTTTCCAGTTTTCCATCTGAGAAGGCAGGAAAATACATGACAAGGACAAACAGCTCTCCCAGGCTGGATGCTCTTTCCATGCATGTCTGCTCCAGTGCAATTAGAGCAGCAAGGGATGAAAGAGGCTGATGTCATCTAATCAGATGGAGCACTTAAAGAAACCCAGACAGGTTCTGGGATCTGGGCACGTCAGGCTGGTGGGGCAGCCCGTTGGAGCCTCATCACTCCAGCACAAGGCCTTACTCATTGCTGCACGCAGCTGCTGACTCCCAAGTGAGACAAGGACGCCAAGTGCTCAAGGAGGTCTTGGAAAGGGTCAAGATGGAGGTTGTTGTGGCTACATTTCCATGCCTTGTGCTCCTGACCATGAGTTGGGCTCTTGGGAAAGACAGCATTACCCAAGAAGATGTCTAGCTGGCAAGCAGAGGAGTTATTCCAAAAGCAAGGCAGAGAAGCACCATGGGCTGCATATCTGAGCCACGGTTCTCTGCCAGTCTGAGGCAAGACTGGGAGCGGAGCTGAGGAATTCTGACCTGATGCACTGTGAACTCCAGGTTTCCCCAAAAGGAGGTCATCCTGTTACAGAATGAAGCAGTGAGGAAGAGATGCTCCCAAACAAGAGGCATTGCACCTTGTCATGCTCCAGGTGGAAATAAGGCGACAAAAAGAACCTGTCACCACCAAATATGCATTCCACACACACCTTTTTGTCAGGCCTCCCATGTCCCCTCAGGAATCTCTGGGGCCAGGAGGTGATAGGAAGAGGACAACCTCTCCCCACTGAAAGGGGAGCACCAGACAGTTTCACAAGTTTGAATTTCAGTCCCAGAACAGCTTGGAGTGTGAAACAATGCTAGCACTCCGTGGATATTTGTTTCCTGAAGCTCTTCCCTCACCCAGCACCATTTCATCCTCAGCTCGTACACAGCCTCAAGGAGCTCTGTAATTCAGGCAGGATTAGCTCAAATAACACAGCACAGGTCACATTTTCTTCCACTGCTTAGACAGATGCCATTCCTCCAACATCCCCACAAAGGCAGCACTGTGTCCAAAGACAATTAGCCAGGCCTTTAGCACAGAAGCAGCCTATGCTTTTATCTGAGGACCTGCCAGAGCAAGATCACACCCTGAGAGTAGCAGAAGCCCAGTGCCCTTCTACAGCTTGCTGCCAACCGGCCCTTCAGAGCCAGGGATGGACAGGCCCTCCACAGCAGGTCCTGCTTGAAGAAAAACATACTAGTCTGCTCAAGATCTTGAGCCTCTTCTGCTGAGCTGCTGTAGTCCCACTCTAGCTTCTCTTTCTCCTCCATGCAGTGACAATTCTTGTTTGCTTACACCCTAAAGCCCCCTTAACACAACTCCTCCAACACTTCAAGAGAAACACTGAGCACATCCAAGCCAGGCATACCTCTGTTAGCTACCAGCACACAGCACCTTCCTGTCTAGAAAAGGATGGGCTAGTTTTAATCAGCCCTTTGTCCAGAGAAGGCCAAATATCCCTACACAGTACCATTTCTCCTGTTAAAATGGAAGCCAGAAAAGCACAAAGGTTTTCAGTACCCCTAGCTGCACTTTTTCAAAACCTCTGGAGCTGCAGGCTTCACAACCTACCACCACTGTGAGAGCACCCACAGGCACCATGAAGTGCTGGGCACCCATTCTGATTGAAGCAGCCAAGTGCCAGACCCTCTCTGTAACCAAGCATGCATGCATACCCATTTTAATAAGTAATTTCATCCTTCCCCACTCTAGATTCTGAGCTCTTATTTCCTCAGACAGGATTTCCCTTGGCTCCAGATCTTCAAGGAGAAAGAAGTGGGGTATGTTCAGCAGGAGTCTGCTGAAAAACAGACACCATGGGAGGAAGGGAAGCCTGAGGAATTATTTGAATTTACTTTACTGTTCTTTAAAGGAGCATTTTAAGGAGCCAAAGCCACTGTCAAGTCCAGCAACTTAGAGGAACACAAAAATCCAACCACTTTGTGATAGCAGAACACGGGATAATTTCCTCAGCTTGCCTTTCAAGGGACACCCAAACACCTACTGGTTGGAGCAATTGGTAGGTCAGGCTCCCCTTCCCAAACAAGATGTTTGTTATTTTCACTGCCACTTGATCAGCTGCATATCTAACACCAACAGCTTTTTAGCCAAGCTTCCAGGTGTTTGTGTTATAAGTGGGGAGGGGGGGGTGGGGAAGAAATCAAAACAGCTGAACACTCCAATTTCTCCAAGTCCCACATTATCATGTGAATGTTGAATGTCCTGGGGAAAATGAAATCATAACTCCCCTGGGTGACACATCGGAGCGATGGAGCGGTGCCACTGTGTGTTAGCGATTCCTTTGTGAGCCCAGCGAACAGCTGAGAGCTGCAGAGCAAAGAAGCTCAACAACAACAACAAAGCTGGAAGGAAAGTGCTGCCTATTTATGAAACAAGTCCCCAAACTGGAAGGCAAAGCAAGCAAAGGGCTGCTCCAGAGAAACTGGAGCAGAAACAAGGTAGTCAAAGGAGGAAGGGGAGGGGAGGAACACGGCTTTAAAAGATAAAGACGAGTGAAAAGACTAGAGAAAGGAGGATAAAAAAAAAATCATAAAACAAGTGATGGGAAAGCCAGAGGACCACAGCTCGGCGACAATAACAAGCGGCTCCACACTGTCCCAGCCGCGATCATTGTGCTAGCAAGGGGCCCACCTCTCCAGCCCCAGGCTGTTGTCTCGGGAGGCACAGCGATCTCAGGGCTTTTTTTGTCTGACAGCAAGCTGCAGAACAACAAACCCAGTTCACAGCAGAGCGGAGAGATGGAGAGAAGGAGGGAGCGCAGCAACAATAGCAGAAGAGGCTCTAGCTGGTGACGTAATGGTTGGCATCCCTCCAGGCCAGAGCAGCCCCTGCTGCTGCCACTTTCTGGTCCCCTTTTGAGAAGGGGACTCAATTGAAAAAAAGATGCAAACAGTTCCTTAAGAAACCCCCCCCCCAAGCCGTGGCACTGCCACCCATCACAGGGTTACAAAGGGGGAAACCCCACTGGGGAGAGCAGGGCATCTCTCTGCACACCCCCAAGCCCAGATTCAGGGCATGTGCCTGCCTCCCCTCCCCGGGCTCTGCATTCAGCGCACACCCTTCCCCCCACCACCCCGACGCCTGGCTTCAGGGCACACTTTCTGCCCACCCACCCACCCCCAAAGCCTGGATTCAGGGCATCACCCCTGTGCTTCCCCCCTTACA
>WBNH01006329.1:0-56103 GCA_013401255.1 Urocolius indicus | reverse complement strand
TCATTCTATGATTCTATGACAAGTCTCTGGCACAGCAGTGATGGTATAGGAGTGAGTTGTGGATGTTTCTGCAGCTGGTGGACAAAAAGCTCATTTATTCAGACGAGTTTTTCTGCCTCCAGGTCTCCCAGAAGCAAAGCAATTTCCTCAAGTGATTTTGACACTTGGAATTAGTCCTTGATTTGTTTTTGCTAATTTCCCTTCCCTGCTCCAGGAGGGTCAGGATTCGAGATGCTGTTCTTCTCCAGCAGGCCTGGCTCAGCCTCTGCTCCCAGCCCAGCTCTGTGGAGCTCCTCTGACTTCACTGCAATGGATCCCACTGCCAGCAGAGGATTTTGGCTTTAGCCCATGCTGGGTATGCTCACTTGAGGCATCCTCTGTATCACAGCCCAGGCAGGAAGGACATTCCTGTTTCAGGTGATCTCTGTGATGCTCATGGTTGCCAGCTGTGGCCAAGGGCAAGGGCAAGGCATAGGGAGGAGGTGCAAAAAGGCAGAACTGGTAGTCAGAGCTGTGGGGAATTGGCTCTGGCCACCTGCAGATATTCAAGGCACAGCCCAGCTGCCTTGTCTTAACACTACTTCAATGCCACAATCTCTTTATTTACTGAGTTTCCAGGGTGGGAACATCAAGGCATAGTTGTCTCTCTAGAAATGGGAGGATGGTGCCTGAACTCAGGAGTCTCTCTGAGGGCTGTGGGCCTGGGAGTGCTCTGGCAGAAACAGTGCAGCAAGAGTAAAACAAGTACAAGCAAAACCCTGTGGATGAAGCTTTGCCAGCTCAAAATGCTGCCTGGAATGCTGACTTGTCCTGGTTTGATGCTTTTTCTCCGTAGCACACATTGATATGTTTTTTTTTCCTAGTGACTGCTTGACATGAAACCTGCTCTTTCTGATCATAAACATATTTGCAGGGGCTGGAAAAAGTTGAGATGAAGGTGGCAAGTCTCAGAATTATCTGGTAAGCTCCATGTCAGTCCCTGGGAATTAATGTTGAAGCTTTTATTTTCATGCATGTTTGCCTTCCCGTTTTACTCTTCTGTCTAGAAACTGAAATGAAAACCAGTAGCAGTTTTCTTAAGGAGTGGAGAATCTGATTCTGGTTCAGAGGAGAACAAATTGTGTGTGTATGTTTGTGTGTGTAAGGCTGAGGCTTTTGGCATGAAAAGGCCCGGGGTGATCTGTCTCAGGAGCATCAGAGCAATGGGTATTGCTTATGTAAAGATCTCTCCTCTGCCTTGGATGCAAGGTGCAGTGAATAACCTACTCCAAATAGTTTTTGCTTGCATTAGATAATCACAAGCTGGTGTTTCTTGAGTAATTAGAGTTACAAACAGTTGCAGAGGGAAGCTAAGAAACAAATGTGGGCTAGAGGTAAAGCAAAAGGAGCAGTTCTTAGGGTTTTGTTTTTCCAGGAAAGACAGGAACTTTTAAAGCAGTTGGAGTGTTTCCCATGAACATTTCTGCTCCACCACGTGGATGTCTTTGTGAAAGTGAAAACCATAGTGGAAAACAATTCAGTTTCCAACTTAATTTCTTCAGGGTGTCAGGCTGGAAAGAACCAACTTGCTAGAAGGAGGACTAGAGATATTTTGGCCATCCTCACAGCTAGGGATGGATTTCCTAATGCCAGGAGCCAGGGCTGGAGTGCTGGCTGGGAGGTTTCTGAGCCAGATCCACTCCCAAAGGGTGGAGGGGGTGCTGCCCACCCTGAGGTGCTTCTTGGGCTGTGTGGGGCTGTTGAATGCTGGTGTCAGCGATGCTTTCAATATGCCAGGTATGCAGGATGCTTTTCTACTGCCCTGGGGCTGCACCAGGCACGTCCCACGCTGGAGCCGAGTTTGCAGAGAAGGTTTGCTCTGATTTAAACCCACCAGCCCTGCTCCTATTTTTGGCACCTTACCCAGTCCGACGGGACCTCCCTCCTCCCCTCAGGCTTCGCCTCCCTTCCCCCATGGCCCCCTCCTCCCCTTCCCAGGAGCTGTGCAAGCCCCGGCTCCTCCGAGGGGTAATTGAAGCAGCACGTAGAGCATATGGCCGAGCAGGGATCCCTGCTGCTGCACCAGCTGTGAACTGGGTGCTGGGAGCGAGCGGGCGGTGAGAGGCTCCGTCTCCCTGTCTGGTTGCTTCCCCCCCTCCCCGCCCAAGCCGTTATTCAAATGTCGCCTCTTAAGGAGGTTCTGCCTTTTGGCATCTCCCTGGCTGCTGGGCAGGGGGACATAGAGGTCAAGGTTTCAGCCCAGGCATCCTCGTGTTGCTCTCTTCCCCTCTCCCTCGGGTCCACCCCTTGGTGGTGTTGTCCCTCCCCATCACCCAGGGATCTGCTCCTGAGCTGTACCAGCTCTGCTGGGAGAGTCGAGGTCTCAGCTGGTGCTGGGGGATGGAAGCTTGTGGGTTCGGTGGACACCTGCCAGGAGCGGATCCCTCTGCACCATGCTGTATCCCATCAGAAAACTTTGACTTTCAAAGATGTTTTCACAGAATCTCAAGGACTGAAAGCGACCTGCAAAGCTCATCCAGTGAGCTCAGTAAGATCCAGCTCATCCCCCCTGCAAGAGCAGCACCACCTAGAGCAGAGCACACAGGAACTCATCCAGCTGGGTTTGAATATCTCCAGAGAAGGAGACTCCACAGCCCATCTGGGCAGACCCTGCCAGAGCTCCCTCACCTCAACAGGGAAGAAGCGAACTTAATCCAGCTGCTGTGAAATCCCTCCTCTGACCTCACAACCCAGCCATGACCTCCCCAGAGTTGTGTCCTTTGCCCTCCCAAGGACCCTTGAGCCTCCATAGGGTGCAAGGACAGGAGCTGGATGGGAGATATGTCCCTATGAGTATGGTCCTGCTGCTTCAGTTCAGGTCATTCCCCTCCTGCCAGCTGGGCTGAGGTGGTGGTCCTCTGTAAAGTGTTTTCACAGGATATGTAAGAAGCAGCCACGTGAGATGTTGAAGCTCAGTGAGTTTTTAGCCCCTCCACTGCTGGGGTACAAGTCTCCAGCTCCATGCCTCCATGCACAGCTTCAGTGGCAAAACAGTGACAGCCTTCCACTCCACAGGTTGCACCAGCCCATGAGGCAGCTTGGGCTGGCACCAGGGCTCAGATCCAGTCCAACAGCTGCTGTGATGCCTCCCTTCTGCAGCCCAGTTTCACAGTAAACCAGACAACAGTGGGTGCCTTGCCCTGAAGTACTGACCAGGCAGAGGGGACCTGAGCATGTGCCCTTTCTCATCTTGCTGTTCCCCAGATGCTTTATTTTTGCCACTTTCTAGCCTGCTGCAGGGCCGGAGCCTTCATTTCCTATCTTGCATGTGATGTGTCTCACAAGGCAGCTCTCCCCTGTGAGTCACATGTTGTTGTGGATCCTCTTGTGTACCTCCTCCAAGGTCCTCTGTAGAGAAGACTGAATGAGAAAACATTCCAGTACCAGCCTTCCTCCCTGCTCTGTGCAACCCTGCAGCCTTCTCTGTGTAATGTGGGCTGGCAGGGAGAGGGACACCTGAGTAGGAGACACATGTGGGTATTACAAGCTCTGGAGGAACATCATTCAGAGACATTCCCATGGGGCCACCTCAGCCATGGTAAAATCTGCCATCTCAGAATCATCTCTGGCAGCCCAAGAGATTTGCAGAGATGATGGAAGCTCTGTTGCCAAATTTGCCATTTCCGGGATGTCTTAATGATAGTGCTGTCTGTGCATGGAGGGGTTTGGGAGGTGGGCAGCCCCCAGCATCTTGCACTAGCCTCTGTCCTGAGATAGAGTTGGGGACGGTGGCAGTTCCCCTTGCACTACATCTGCCTGTCCCTCCCAGTCCTGTGACATGGAGTGAAAGCTTTGTGGGGTTTCCCAGGGTGACACAGTGAGATCCCAGCTCACAGTTGCCATGCCTGGTTTGTGATGTTACAGCTAAAGCCGTTCAGCCACGAGCTGCTTATGAGCCATCTCTGAGGAGGTGTTTGGGTTGGCTGCTGCTGCCTTAAGTCTGCTCCATCCCTGCCTTCAGAGCTGCATGAAGGGTAAGGTCTGTGTGAGTGCAGGGGTAGAAAGGTAGGAGCTTTTCCCTGAATCCTCCAAAGAACTTGCAATTGTATCATGCAAGACAGAGATCAGGTTTTTTTTCCCTGCTCTTTGCCCTGAAACCAGATTTGTCTCTGGTGCCTCTTTCTATCCCATGCTGAGTACACTGCCATTACTGCCTTTGAAGGAGGGGACTCACCATTCCTTCTGTTTTCAGGGCTACCACAGCTTTCCACCTAGCCACTGGCAATGGCTTCACCTTCCATGTTTGGCCTGAATTCCCCAGGCAGAGGAGACGTCCTGCTTACACCTTCTGTCTCTTTCTGTCTCCTAGGACTGAGGACCAGGGAGTCTGGCTCTTGTCCCTTTGTGGTTCAAGTAGCTTAACCTGGGAAGTGTGACCTAATGTTTCACCACCTCCATCCTTGCTACAGCACTGTCTGGACTATAACATGCAGGTGAGTAGAAGCAACCCTGGACCACCTGGCTTACAGCATAACTGAGAGCCCTTCCAAGATGGAAACTTTTGGGATGAGACATCTCTGGCTCTCAGAGTCACGTCTGTGTGACGGCAAAAGCTGAGGAGCTGAAAAAGTCTCTCGTTCCTCCAGCATCTGCCAGGCTCATCTTCTGGGATAATGGCAGAGGTTCCCCTTCCGGGTGTGAGGACAATGTCCCCAGCCACCCATGCTGGGTTCCCAGCTGGTTCCCATGCAGGGGAGGGGGCAGGGGGGAGACTCATTATTGAAAGGAAAGGGGCTTCATTTCCACCAATTATTCTCAAACTGAGCTGGAAGAGCCCGTCGTTTCACGTCCTCTCAGCAGTTCCTTTCTTCCCCCCCCCCGCCCCCTCCTTTTACATTTGTTGTGTGTGGGGTGTTTTTTTTTTTTTTTAACACTCTGGCAAGGGCTGAATATCACACAAATGTCCTGTCAAGAGATATATTGGATAAACATTTGACACCCAAGCTCAGGAATACATGGCCCGTGGCAAACATGAATTATTCAAATGGAAATCAAGATAATTTTGCTTCTAACTCAGAAAAGCAAGACTCTCTCTTTCCTTCCTTGTTTTTCCTCTCTTCCCCTCCTCATTTGCTTCCTGTTCTTCCTTTCTTGCTTTTTCTTCCTCATAATTTCTTTCTTGTTCTTTCTTTTTCTTCTCACTTTCTTGCTGGAAATCCTAACTGCATTGATTTCCATTGAATCTCCTTTGCTAAATAAGCCAAGGTGAGGACCAGAAAGAGTCTCCTTTGGATGAGCAGATAGTCTGTCTATTTGCCCCTCTGGCTGCTGTATCCCTTTGGCTGAGGCTCACGGGATCCCTGTGGCCAGATGCCATGGAGGTGCAATTGCAGCTGAATGTCACCCAGCCAAAAACTCACCTCTTAACCCAATGTGACTTGTTTGAGAGAAGCAGGATGTCACAGCTGGCCTTTGGGATGCCTTTCCTGCATGACTGGGCCTTTCCTCTGCTCAAGTCAGTCTCCTGTTGGCTGTGGGAGTTGGTCAAGATGGGTTTGGCATGCAGAGGTTGCATGGGCAGAGCTGCCTGGGGATCTCTGTTGTAGAAAGACCAGGGTTAGTCTCATGAGTAGGCTGAAAGAATGCAGAAGAACAGGGCTACAACATGGAAATGGTGGTGATGCCTGAGGACAGAGGAAAGGAAGAGGCCTCTGTTCCTACCCCTACTCATTGCTTCCCTCTTTCATTTCCTAGATCACCTCTTGCTGATCAGTACCAGATGGTACCAAAGGCATTGGCTCGTGGCAGCTCTTCCCCAGCCTTGGGACTAAATGGGACACTGAAGCCCTGTTGTTTTCTGAGAAGAGCCAGAGATGACTCTTGGGAAGTCTTTAGAAATGAGATGCCATGACCAGAGTGGTGGGCAGCAGAGGGAGCATCGCCCTGCTTCCTCCCACCACCTGGAAGGTCTCTTTCCAACTGTCCTTGGATTTCTCTTCTGTAGACTGATTGAGCATTGGCCTCTGCAGTGACTGATGCCTTGGTGCTGGGGAGTGCTGCCTGCTCAGATGTGGGCTCAGAGTCTCTACTGAATCACAGCACAAGAAAGGAACTTGAAGAGTTTGTCTGTGCCCAGACAAGGCACAACTTGAAGAGTTTGTCCATGTTGGCTTTCCATGGGGTGTTTTGGCTTACAAAGAAATACAACAAATTTGAGCCCTCCAGGCACACAAGGGACTGCTCCAAATGGCACTTCTGGGCTATTACAGGCTTTGAGGTGTGCAAACACATGAAGAAATGCTGTTCCCATTGCTTCCACGTCCCTTCAGGAGCCATGGGGTAGCAAGAGGTGTCAGAGGAGAAGCAATCCCACCAGCAGCCCACGAGGTCTCAGCCACAGGGTCATGCAGAGCCTGGCAGCAGGTAGGACAGTGAAGATGCTTCCCATGGCTGCTTTCACCTGGCCAAAGCTGTTAACTATTTTACAACCCCTCTTCCTTTCTGCCCTGGGTGACAACATCCCTCCTGAGTGGGAGTAGGCTCCAGCTAACTTACTTTCCTTCCTTCCTTCCTTCCTTCCTTCCTTCCTTCCTTCCTCTCTCCAGGGCTACTGAGGATGCTGGAGTTTCCCAGCTCCGTGGTTACTTGTGAGGTTGGGACTGGCTGTCAGCCAATCACAGCCCAGCAGCAGGGATCTAATAGCCCCGGCGCCAGTCATTTAAGAGGAAGGAGAATATAGGTCATCAGTGACATCATCTCTGGGAAAGGTGGGAGGGGGGAGGGCTTGGGGAGGAGAACAGGGGAAGCAATCGTTTAAATTTGGAGAGGAGCTGACTGGAAATTTGGGCCATCAGGAGAATAATGTGCTGAGAGGAAGAGATGGGGATATTAATAGAGCTGGTTTCTGTAAGAGCTGGAGCGAGCAGCAAGGGATGGGGAACCACAGAGAGCCTCTGTGTCGGCTGTGTGTGTGTGTGCTGGAGCAGGCTGGGAGCCCCAGGGGCATGGGGGCATCAGTCTGGATTCCTGTGTGGGACAGATAAACCTCCCTCTGCATCCTGGGAGCACAGCAAGTCTCTCCTGCTCCTCACCTGCTGGTCTTCCATTCATCCCTCCACCTCATCCTGACCAGGTAGCCCCAGCCACAACAGCCACTGGCCCAAGAATCATAGAATCACAGAATCCCTCTGTGATGGGGGCTGGAAGGGCCCTGCAGAGCTGCTCCAGCCCCAGCCTCTGCTAAAGCAGATTCCCCTGGCTCAGGGGGCACAGGAACGTGTCCAGGTGGGGTTGGAAACCTCCTNAATCCCTCTGTGATGGGGGCTGGAAGGGCCCTGCAGAGCTGCTCCAGCCCCAGCCTCTGCTAAAGCAGATTCCCCTGGCTCAGGGGGCACAGGAACGTGTCCAGGTGGGGTTGGAAACCTCCTGAGAAGGAGCCTCCACACCCTCCCTGGGCAGCCTGGGCCAGGGCTCCCTCACCTCAGCACCAAAGGAGTTTCTCCTCATATTCCAGTGGAACTGTTTGTGTTCCAACTGATGTTCATTGTCCCTTGTCCTGTCACTGGACACTACAGAGAAAAGTGTTGCCCTTTCCTGCTGACATCCACCTTTTAGAGACTTATAAGTATTAATGAGATCCCCCTCAGTCTTCTCCAGGCTGAACAGCCCCAAGTCACACAACTTTCCCTCATCAGAAAGATGTTCCAGTCCCCTGATCTTTGGGGTGGAGTTTGGTGTGGGTCCCACTTGTTCCTTTCTGCCCATCTTTTAGTGCCATCTATGCTGGATTCCCTTCATCCCCAGCCCTGCAGTGTTTACACACTAAAATCAGGCAGATGCAACGCTTCTGGGCAAGTTTTGGTTGTGTTTGTAGAGTAAGAGCCTCAACAGCCTCTCCCTGCTCCTTCAACAGGAGCCCAGAGATGTTGGTATCTCTACAGTATCCTCAGAGACTTTCAAACCTCACTTTACAAAGCTCTGACCAAGCTGCTTTAACTGGCCCTGCCTCAAACAGGGTGTTGGTCTGGAGACTTCCACGTATCTCTTCCAAATCAGAGACTCTACACCCCTTCAAAGGGCAGAGCACCTGCAGACACCATCCCTCCTGGCACATGACTCAGATATTCCTTTCCAGAGGGCAGCACAACCCCTCCTTGCTTTATCTCCCTCATTTGCTGCAGCTCCCAGCAGGGCTGGGTGTCAGGCTGTCAGTAAGTGGGGAGTGTGCTGGAGAACATCCCTCTTGCATGATAAAACTCTCTTAGCAGCATCCTGTGCTGTCAGTGAGCTCCCTGCTGTGGTTGGACCCAAATCAGCTGGGTCTCTGTCACAGCAAACTGGGCTGCACTCAATGTGAGTCCCTGAAAGCCACCTCCACAAGTCCAAGGTGTTGAGCAGTGGGGCCACCAGCTGTTTCTGCCTCTGGACCAAATGCCCTTCACAGGTATGTTTAATGCTCTCCCTGTGCCTGATCTGTGCCCACCTTGGTTAATTCACCATCCCTTGTGAGCTCTGCAATGGAGGAAGGAGGAGAGTGAGAGGGGCAGTGCTGCCAGCTGAGAGATGCGGGAGCTGCATATGCATGAAGAAGGGAAGGAGAAAGCAAGGGGGTGGTTCCCTTTGTTAAATATTTACCATCCCAGGCAGGTGATGTGCTATTTCCTACCCTCTAGGAATTCCTAGGGACTGACAGGGTTGACCAGCAAGGAACAGGGGCTTTCTCCCAGTCTCTTCTGACCAGTAAGACCTTGTCCTCATGCCCGAGATGTTCGAGGTCCTGGGCACAGCACTGTTCCTGAAAGGTCTGACCCACTTGTCAAGGCAGCTGGTGGTGCTGGGGTGGTCTTGGACAAGTTCTAGCAGAGCCTGGGACCTGGGATTTCCTCCCAGCTGAGTGAGGAAGGCGAAAAAATGCTTTATTCCTTGTAGAAGAAAATCTAACAGAGCAGAGTTTATGAATTAACCTTTCCCTTCTCCCAACAGCTACAGCAGCCGTTGAGGACTGTCTTCTGGGAGCTCACTCTTCTCTGGGTGAAGGAAACCAACCACTTCTTTCCTATTCTTCATCAGCATCCTCCAGTGGCCACCAAGCTGTGTGTTAGTATCTGCCTTTGGGTGAGGATGGTGTTGCAACTGGAGCTGCCCAGACACATGCTGTGTGTCACCTTTGCTGGGCATGCAGGTACTAGTAGCATCGGTGGGTTTTGAGCAAAAGAATTCTACCTACTGTGTTCTTTGTCTCAGGACCTGGGTCAGTTATTGTGGGTCTTTGTTGCTGCTCATTGACCTCTATGTAGCAAAGGGATGAGCTGCTATTCTGAACAGTTTTCAGGCTGCACTGCTGCATGGAGGGACCAAGGCTGGATGGAGCTGTGGAGAGAAGGAAAGACCTGGTATGTCATTCCCATAGAGGACAATAAAGGAGAAGTGTATGGGATAGGGGTAAGACTTCTTGTGCCTTTCCTCACACCCTGCAGTCATGTTCAGGTCACTCTGGGTTTGTCCATCTTGCACACTAATAATGTAAAAGTCATAAGAGGATGGTTGGGGGCTGGTTTGGGGCTGGGCTACACAAGCTGAGACCTTTAAAGTTTTTGCAACCCACCTCTGCTGCTGGTGGCCACCAGCCCCTCTCTGTCCTTCCCACATCTCATGATACAGGTAGATCTTGTACATAAAAGTAGATACATACATGTAGATCTTGTACAAGAGACCTTGTACATACATCCCCAGCCCTCTCACTGTCCTACAGCCAAGGCCACACTGTCCTGTCACCAAAGAGCACCTTTGCACAGCCACTGTGACCCAGAGCAGCGAGGCCAACACCTCCAAGTCATGGGCACTACCTTGGCAAACAGCAAAAACTGCTTTTCCTGTTGGGCAGCTGAGGAAAATGCTCCCTCTGAGGCCCAGAGAGAGAGACTTGGGCTTCTTACCTAAGATAAAACTGCTGGTCCAGGGGAAGAGCCCCTGTTTTTCAGTGGACAGCACATATTCCTACAGACCCGAGCTAAAAACATGACCTTTGCAGGCTGCCTGGGATTGGAAGGAGCATGTGCTCAGCACCCATTACACAATGGAAAGGGCTCAGGTACTCTCTGGCTGCAAACACATCTGATCCACTGAAAGGGCTGCGGGAGCAGATCAGACCAAGTTCCTTACTTTGCTCAGGCAGCCCATCAAATATTTAACAGGCTGCCATAGGCAATTACATTAGAGGAGATAGTTAAACACCCCCTACCCTAGGGCACCCCCCTGCAATGTAAATCAAACAAATTGGACTCTTTTCACAATTGACACACACGATTTTACTTACTGTAAATAATTTAGCATTAAAAAGTCGAGCTCCACTTTGCCCCATCTGGATTTTCCTTTCCCTGGCTCTTTCTCCTGCTCTGCAGAGTCGAGTGGTGCCGACTCTGGGCTCCTTAATGCAATGGATGAAGTAGAGGAATTTTGCTGCCTGGATGAGCTGTTAAAAGATTCCCATTTCCTAATGGAAGAAACCACACTCAGGATACTCATGAAGTTGCCCATTTAAAAGAGTCAGAGATGTTCCCTGCCAGCTAACAAGGGAATGGGATAAACTCCCTCCCTCCCTCCCTCTGGAAGGAGTTTAGTGTGTTGCTGGTTGGCATCTCATGGGGTCGTAGCAATCTCCTGCAAAAAAAAAGTTGGTTGAATGGTTGTACTTTTTAATTAAAAGCTATCTTTCACCATTAGGCTCAGTGGGGATTCAATAAGGGTTCTTACAACAAGCATTCGCCAGTATGGGGAGCCTTTATCTTGCACCTAAAGCACCAGACCTCGGCATTCAAGCACGTCGTGCTCTTCAAGTTGAGGAAGGGATCTTGTTGGCAGGAGCTATTTCTGTACTCCCAGCTTCCAGAAAAGCAGGCCTTTTGAAAGCAGGGTATTTTGAACCATAACTTGATGCCTTTTCCTACTTCTAGCCCAGAATCCAGGCTCCCTTGGGTCTTCTACACAGCTGCTATCTGTGAGTTGCACAGGGTACAGCTTCAGCATGTCGTGACGGTGTCTTTGGTCTCACACCGAGTTTAAATCAGCAGGAGAAGTGTTCTCCTTGATGCCATGGGCCTCTTTCTCAAAAACAAGACAGCTTCTAGAGCTTAGTTTAGTTTAAAAGTATTTGGGGCTTGGTTTTCCTTCCCTGCACTCCAGCAGGCAGTTTAAGGCACCAGCCCCACGTCAGCATGCGACCCTCTGGCAGGTAGAGCTGCTTACACATTGCCTGACACAACCAGTTTCCACCAGAAAACGTCCATTCTGATGAGATCCAAACATTTAATCCCCAAACATCTTCATTTTGATGGATGGATCCTCCCCAGGGTTTCCACAGATGGCAGCAGAGTGGTGTTGGAGCTGAGGAGATGTGCTACGAGGAGCTGTGGCCCTGGGACAGGGGGGATGATGCCAGAGTCCAGGCAGAGCCCGAGACAGGGACTGGGATGGCTGCTGACAGGGAGAGGCATCAGCTGCTTGGGGCTGAAATGCTGTGCTGGGCAGTGGGGAGTGGAGAGGCTGCAGCTCCAGGGCTGTGTTCAGTGCAATGTCCCTCACTCACTGCCAGAGGGACATTGAGGGGCTGCAGCGTGGCCAGAGCTGGGCACAGAGCTGGAGAAGGGGCTGCAGCACAAGGGTGCTGGGGAGGGGCTGAGGGAATGGGGGTGTTGAGTCTGGAGAAGAGGAGGCTGAGGGCAGACAGGAGCATTCTCTGATACTCCCTGACAGGAGGCTGCAGGGAGCTGGGGGTCAGGCTCTGCTCCCCAGTAATAAATGACAAGAGGCAATGGGCTCCATTTGCCCCAGGGAAGGTTTAGATTGGAGCTGAGGCAGAACTTTTTCCCTGAGAGAGGTGTCAGCCCCTGTGCCAGGCTGCCCAGGGAGGTAAGGGAGTGCCCAGCCCTGGAGGATCCCAAAGCCTGAGCTTTGCTGCTGAGGGCCAGGGGTTAGTGGTGGGCTGGGCAGGGTGAGGGGAGGGCTGGGACTCCAGGAGCTTCAAGGGCTTTTCCATCCAAACAATTCTATGGTTCTATGTGTAAGCCTAAGTTCCAGTGCATTAGAAATTCACCATTTTTGATAGCTTTCACCTGCTCAGGCCCTGGGAATGACTGCAAGGGATAGGACGGAGGGAGGTACCCTCACCTATCACACTGACCACGTGGGAGGACACTTTCCACTCGTCTCCTACATCACCCCACACAACATTTTCCAGGGACAGTCCTGACAACCAGCCCATACAGGTGGGTACCTGTCCCCCAATGCCTCTACCCACACTCTGGGGTGGCACACACCCTCAGCTGCCCACCAGCACGGTCACCTTTACCAGCCTGCTGCTGGAAAACGTGTCTGAGCTCACACAGACCTCTGCTGATGAGAAGGAAGTGGCAGTGGTCACCTGGGGACAGAGCCATTTGTATCCAGCACAGCTGTCTGAAGGGCCCTTGTGTTCCATCCCCCTGCAGAAAGTCCTTTTCCACTGGCTTCTCTCCCAGAACCCTGGAAAGCCACGTCCCCTCTGCTCTGGGTCCCCTCTGCTCTGTGTCAGCTTTTGCTGGAAGCTGCTAATCTGTTGCCAGTGGGTTTAATTGGTAGCTAGAACACACAGACCCCATTAAAGCCCACGAGGGTGCCAAGGGCTCTCATTCAGGCACAAATGAAGGAGCAATCAAACCCACTTAGGTAATAAAAACAGCTGGAGTCTGGAGGCAACTGCCTGAGGCACCAAACCACATGGCAGGCAGGACAACCCTCTCAAAACTCTGCACCGAGGTGTCTTTTGATTGCAAACGCTGGGATGAGGCAGAGTGGCACAAGGTTTTATTGGCTGGAGGCAGGAAGCCAGACCAAGAAATCATGGGTCATCTTCAAAAAGCGACAGGGAGATGAGGTTGCTTAAACAGATCTCGCTGGAGAGTGGCTCCAGGGTTATTTTTCCAGTGGGAATGACAAGCCAGAGCATCTAATGCACTGGCTGTAGATGTCATGATACCCACAATAGCCCTGATTCCTTTGGCTCCTTCCCCCCCCCCTCCAGTAACCACAACATCTGATCATCACAAGGAGCAACAACATGAAGTGCTTTCTGGCTCTTCTTTTCTGCATGGGGATTTAGTCTAGCAAGGATTCTCAAAGCCACCAGCCAGGCCAGGCTGCAGCTCTTGCTCTGGACCATGGGCTCCCTCCTAGGAAGGAATTTGTTCTCAAATTATTCAGATTGTGAAGCTCTTTATTCGATGTTTTTATTTGTTCTTAATAGGAGACATCCTGCCTCTGCTCTCTTTTACCCTGGTTCTAGTGCAATACCTCCTGCTTCACAGGAGTTTCTGATACAGATGGACAGGAGACAAGGTAATTTATTAGGGAGGAAAGACAGTAGATGCATGAAGAGATGATGGTGAGTGTTGCAGACCTGCCCTATGTTACTCCAAAAGCTCCAGCTGAGCATCAGCATTCACCTGGAAATCTGCCTCACTCCTTGCAGAGTACACTCAGGCAAAGAAACAACCAGCCCCTGTTGCTGTAGAAATGGGGCAGGTGTTAGTTATTCTCCCTGCTCTAGAAACTTTCCTCCTTGTTTGGTGTTTCATATATTTCGGCACATCCTGGCTGTAAGACACTTGCACTGGCTGGAACCTGGTAACTCCTGGATAAACCCAGAAGCTTTGAGACAGGCTCCTATCCCTGCTGGGGCCAGCCCACAGAGCCACAGAGGAGCTGGTAGGGGATTCACCCACAGACCAGAGCTGGGAAGGAGTTCTTGCTGCTGTGGTGCTGTCGTGCTGCATCTCTACTTGTGCACACGTGTGTCTGTATGTGGGGGCTTCACACTCCCTCAGTACCCCCCTTCTGGCTTCCTATGCTTCTCATGTGCCTTTTGGTAAGGCAATGCAACAGGCAACCACCAAACTTCACCTTCACAGGGTTTTTTTTTTCTGCAGCACTGGACTGTGGGCTCGGTGGCAGGTGGGGAGGAGAGGGAGAGAAGCTGAGGGGCTGCCTGGGAATTCCTGCAGAGGGGAAAGGCAGGAGGCAGGAAAGGCTGTCAGGAGAAGGATTTGGGTGATGGAGCCAGGGGATGCTGCACTGGCAGGAGGGGTTGGGTGATGAATCCAGGAGATGCTACACTGGCAGGAGGGGTTGGGTGATGGAGCCATGGGCTTTATTGAAACTGAGATAAAAAGAGAAACGAGTTGCTCAAACTTTTCCTTATTTCGTTGTTCTTATGGTTTTTGACCCAAGCTGCTTTTTCCCTTCAGACAGAGAGGAGGCAGGTCAGGAAGGCTCCTGAACCCCACTCGGAGCAATGGGCAGAGGCGGGAGGGACAGGCAGGACTCGGATACTGCTTTCTAGGATCCGAACAAGGGCTCTGCAGAGCCGGGTTAAGAGGGCGCAGCCGGAGCGGCATCACCGGCTCGACGGCAGAGTCACTGGGCTGGCGCGGCACTGGGACGGACTGGAGGGATCCCGAAGCCACATCTCCCTACCCCTGCAACGCCGGGAGGGTGACAGGGAGGGTGACCGGGAGAGCAGCACACGGGCACGGACCCCCAGGGCTGCGCAGCGCCGGTTTGGGGGAGGGTGTGTGGGGTGAGCTCCCGTTTTGGGGAGGGGGGGGTCACAACCGAAGGAGGAGGGGGTGTGAGCTCACTGCCCGGGGGCGGGTGGTGGGAGGTGCCTGCCCAAAGCCGCCCAATGAGCGGGCGGGGGGGCGGGGGGGCCGGGCTATAATGCCATTGATGCCGGGCGCCGGAGACAGACAATACCGCGCCCCCGGAGCCGGGCTGCCCGGAGCGCCCCTGCCCCATTCCGCTCCCACCATGATGTCCATGAACAGCAAGCAGGCGTTCAGCATGCACCCCATCCTGCACGAACCCAAGTACCCTCACCTGCACACCAGCTCCGAAGCCATCCGCAGAGCCTGCCTGCCCGCCCCCCAGGTGAGTCCACCAGCCAAGGTTTCGGGGGGCTCAGCTCATCTCTCCCCACCTTAGCCGACGGTTTCCGTCTGGGTTTGGGTTTGGGTTTGGGAGGGGTCCCTTCCCTGCCCCAGGGCTGTTGGGCTGGGGGCCATCCCCACCGCCGCGGGTGTTCGGAGCGGGGAGAGGGGCTGGGAAAGAGCCGGTGGGTCCGTCCGGGCTCGAGGTGAGGAGCAGCCGTCGTGCCCGGCTCGGCTGTGCCGCCCGGCTGGGCAGAGGCTCTGCGCAACGCCCGCAGGCTCCATCCCGCTCTGCGGCTGCCGTGTTGTTGGGGCAAGTAGCCCCAAAAGGACAAGTGCTTGGAGTCTGACATCCTCCTCCTGCTCCTTTTATTTTGGAGGAGAGAGGGTTGAAGTCGATTCCTCTGTCCCAGGTACTGCTGGGGGAGACGGAGGGTGGGGGGAAAAACAGGGTATCCCAGATGCTGCTTTCCCTTTAATCCTCTTCTGCTCTTTTCGGTTTGTTTTTGCTCCCTCTTTTCTTCCCACTCCCCTCCTACTCCTTACCCCTCCGTGCAGATCCAGGGGAACATTTTTGCGGGCTTTGACGAGACCTTGCTGCGGGGTGCTGAGGCGCTGGCCGCTGTGGATATCGTATCGCAGAAAACTCATCCCTTCAAGCCAGATGCCACCTACCACACCATGAGCAGCGTGTCCTGCACTCCTACCTCATCCTCCGTCCACCTGCACCACCCCTCCGTGCTGACCACACACCATCCCCACCACCACCGCCACCAACCCTCCCAAGGCCTGGATGGTGAGCTCCTGGACCACCTCAACTCTACTCTCCCTCTCGGAGGGGTGCCGGGCCCGGATGTGGGCTCTACACCTTCTCACCCTCACTCTCATATGTCTGCCATCAACCACATGGCCCACCACTCCCAACCTATGAACATGTCCCACCCCCACGGCCTCACTTCCCACGCTGTCATCTCCGGCCCCGAGACGGAGACGGACCCCCGGGAGCTGGAATCCTTCGCCGAGCGCTTCAAGCAGCGAAGGATCAAGTTGGGAGTGACCCAAGCAGATGTGGGCTCTGCATTAGCCAACTTGAAGATCCCTGGGGTTGGCTGCCTTAGCCAAAGCACAATCTGCAGGTTCGAGTCCCTCACTTTATCCCACAACAACATGGTAGCTCTCAAACCTATCCTAGAAGCGTGGCTGGAGGAGGCTGAACGGGCTCAGAGGGAGAAAATGACCAAACCTGAGATCTACACGGGAGGGGACAAGAAACGCAAGCGCACGTCCATCGCTGCCCCGGAGAAGCGATCCCTGGAGGCTTATTTTGCTGTGCAGCCCCGTCCTTCCTCGGAGAAAATCGCCGCCATCGCCGAGAAGTTAGACTTGAAGAAGAACGTGGTGAGGGTCTGGTTTTGCAATCAGAGACAGAAGCAGAAAAGGATGAAATTTTCTGCCACCTACTGAAGAAGGAGCTGGGAGGGCAGCGCGTGTGTGTGTGTGTGTGTGTGTAGGGACGAGGGAGGGGGAATTGTTCTTCCCTCACCCCCTTCCCCCAACCAGCCCAACCGCCCTCCTGGCCCCAATCTGGAATGGGCAGGGATGGGGGTTGTTGGCTTTTGTTGTTGTTTAAAAAATATATATATATATATTGGGGGAGGAGGGGAGGGGGAAGGAAAAATACCCCCCCCCTAAAAAAAAGAGGAAAGCTGCCCAAAGAGAAGCGAAGAGTTTGGTGCCGGCTCCTGACCCCCTGGGTGAAGCAGCCCCGCTGTTGTGACTGCTACAGACTGCTTTTGTAGATAAAAACTGGAAAAAACAACAAAAAAAGGATGGAGCAAAAAAATAAAAAAAAAAAAAAGAGGAAAAGACAAACTGAAAGGCCTCGGGGGGGAGTTGGGGGAGATGAGAGGGGGCAGCACAGCAGCAGCGGGGTTTTACTGCAGCCCCTCGTCTCTGCCCCAGCCCCGTGTGCTCCTAAAGAAAAACCCCCAACCATCATCAAATTATAGAAAGATTTAAAACAATTAAGAAAGAAAATGAGCTCGAAGCCGCCCCGGACGGCTGTAAATAGGGAGGTGGCGGCTGTGCTTTCCCCCCCTCCTCTGCCCGCTGCCAGGCTCCCCCGCACCCCCGCACACACACGCACTTGCATGGTTTTTGTTCGCTCTCCCTTGCATTTTCCGCAATAACGTTTCTGTTTCTACCTCATCGGCTGAAGTAAAAAAATAGAAAAAGAGAGGGGTTAAAAAAAAAAAAAGGAGAAAAAAAAAAAAAAAGAAAAAGAGAAAAGAATAATAATAAAAAAAAAGATAATCAAGGGAAAAAATAAAACAAACCCCAAAGCTGTGGCACGGCCCCGGAGCCGCGGGCTGGGCGGGATAAAACGAGACTTGTTTTGCTTTGGTTTCCACTCAACCTGTTCGATTTCCGTCTGATTTCACTGTAAAACGAAACAAAACGAAACAAAACCCCCCCTTCGCTTCGACAATCAAGTCATTGGGGCTCTCGGGAGCGGGGCGGCCGCGGCGGGGCCGGTCCGAGGCAGCGGGGATGGGCGGCAGCCCCCGGCCCGGCCCTCCGCGGGGGAGGCCGCCTTGGCAAAGAGTGAACTCTGCACTTTCTAAGGCAAGAATAAGCTTTTTCTTTGTTTTATTTTGTTTTCCTTTGCATATTTAAATAGAGCGATTTGCCTCCTTTTCCTTTATTTGGGTTTTTAAAAACGAAATTAAACGAGTTTTCGTTCCGCTGTGTGTGTGCTGAATGAAATTCGGTGTCTGTGTACGCTGCAGCATTTCCAATAAATCATGCACGTTTTACCTCACCCTCCTGCCTCCTGGAGTTACTGCGGCTCGGGGGACACCCCCCTCCCCTGAGCGGCTCCTCCAGCCCATCCCCGCCGCCTCCGGCCACCGGCTCCCGACGGGGAGCGGGGGATGCTTGGCCCTTCCTCCTCCGTGTGCCAAGAAACGAACGACAACGAAAACCAACGAAAAGGAGGACCAGAGTTGCCCTTCTCCACCCGGGATGGAGAGGGGGGCTGGTCTCGATCGACCCCGTCGGGCTTCAGCCCCGCCGGCGGCTCAAGAGAGGTCTTGGAGGAGAGGCTGGGAGCAGATTCCTCCCTTCTCCTCCCGACACCAGCCTAAACTCAGTGTGTTTTGAAGCCCCACGTGTCGCTTCCACCGTGGGTTTTGCTCCGAAGCCCAACCGATGCTCTCAGGGGTTCAATTCGTTGATGGGGATGTGGGACAAGGCAGCCCGCCCCGGCCGGGCTCTCCCGCAGCAGGTGGCGGGGCCAGGCTGAGCCACTCACTCCCCATCTCGCATCCCCGGTGGGGGGGGGGGGGGGGGGAACCCCNAGAACCTCCAAGCAGCCTCTGCCTCCCCCTCTCCGCCCCGGTCTTGACCGGGCTGCGACTTGAGACGGCCGAGAAAGGGATATTTTAAACTCCCGACTCGTCACGGAGTTTCGTCTCCCGCAAACGAAACCTCTCCCGAAACGAGCTCCTGCAGCTCGGCAGCCGGGCGGGTGGTGGAGGGAGGGAGAGAGGGAGGGTGTTGAGGGGCGAGCAGGGATCCCTCGGGCTGTCCCTGGAGGGGAAAAGAGGAAACAAAAAAAAGAAGGGTATTGGTTTTTTTTTGTTTGATAACTTATTCGGGGAAGAAAAATACCCAACAGTCCAAAGGCGAGGAGCTGGGTGCGATGCTGAACCCCGACGTGGGACCCTGCGGCGGGACGGAGCGGCTCCCTCCCCCTCCCTAAGTTTGCCCTAAAAACAACAGCACCAACAATAAAAAGAGGGAAAAGACTGCAGCTTCCGAAATAACTGTCGGAGGAGCTGCTTCACCTGAGCAGAGCTCTGCCCGTACTGTTGGAATGGGAGCAGCATCGCGCCCACATCCCCCCGCTCTCCCCCGGCCCGCACATCAGCGGCCTCACGGTTTGATTCCTGGGCGCTCCACAAACCCCATCTCTGCCTTTAAAACCCCATCCTCGCCTTTAAGCCCCATCCCTGCCTTTGTTCTCCTCGCTCCGTTCCTGTTTTTTCCATGAAGCGCCAGGCGCATTTTCATAAATAGACCTTGGCCAAGTGCTGGCGATGAAATTTTAATGAAGGCTGGATGCTGAGTGCTGCCCGGGGGGGCCTTGGAGAATCAGCTCCGTGCAGCATTNTCCCCTCTTTCCCCGGCTCCCCTCTCAGCCATCACACGCCCCAGCCTGCCGCCGCTCTCGCCTCGCAGCCGGTCTCCCCCGGCCGCCCCCTCCTCAAAACGCCGAGCCCTGACCGGGATGCTCTGAGGGGCTCCCGGTTGGCAGAGCCGGGCCGGGGGGTCGGTGTGTACCCGGTGTCGGCGGTTCGTAAGTTCCGCTCTGCCCCCTCTCTCTTAAAAGTTTGCAAAGGCGAGCGATGCAATATTTATCACCCGCGATCATAAAAAGGCGAGTCGGTATTTCCCAGGCACAAATGCAAAGCGCTCGGCTCGGGAGCTGGAGCCGGGCCGGGGCCGCCCGGGGCTCTCCGCGGGTGGGGGGTGGCCAAAGCCCCGCGCCCCGACGGCGCTGCCGGTGCCAGGTAAGGGGTGGTGATGGTGGTGGTGGGGGGTGTCTGGTAGTGGGGATTGGAGCAAAGGATGGGGCAGCCCTGGATGAGGAGCAGCGGGATCCACGGCCACTGGCTGCCGTGGTAGGGAAAGGAAAGATGGGCAGCAGCTGTGGGAGTAGTGATGAGGCCTGGAGAACTCATCACACCTGGGAGACTGGGAAGGAGGCATCACATGGGCAGGGGATCATCCTAGAGGAGGCTGAGAAGAGCCTCTTTTGTTTCCCATGCCCTGCTCCTGAGTAGCCACCCCCTGGGCACAGACTGGAGAAAAGATGCTGGCCCTTTGCAGCAGAAGATCTGGGAGCCAGGACAGCCCAGGGACAGGTCTCAGCCATGGTCCTGTGTCTCAGCTTCTGCATCCAGTTCCTGCTGCTGCTTGCCAAGGTGCCAGGGTTGGGGAAAGGCTGGGGGGCAAGATTGGGTGACGGAGCTCATCCCAGAGGCTTTGAGGCTCCAGCTGTCCCTCTTCTGGGCTGGCACAGGCGGGTGTCACCTTCAGGTACCAAATGGGAGCCCATCTCCTCCAAACTCAGCCTGTCTGCCCAGGGTGAGGGTGGGTGAAAGGCCTGGGCAAAAGCAAAAGTGCCATGGGCACATAGTGACACCCCCAAACCGTGACCCTGGGCCAGACCAGCAGGAAATGAAAGGGATATCGATTGTACTGGACAATCAGCTCTCACCATTGTTCTTGCATGGGGAGGTTTGATATATGAGCCAGCCTTGAGACTTATGAAACCTGTTGTTTTGGCAGCAAGTTCACCTCTTAAAGGTACCTGCTCACCTGATGCTGGCCCAGAGCTTGATGAGAAGGTGATGGTCACCATGCAGGATTTGGTTCCTAAGCTGCTGGAATGGGTGTGGGTGAGCCAGACCTTCTCTCTTCCCTGACACTACAGAGAACAAAAAAACATCCCACACAGCTAACTCATCAGGGGTTTGAGCTGTGATAGAGATGCATTTGGAATCTTCAAAGCAGGGGTGCACAGGTGAGAGTAGAGCTCCAGTTATGGTCAATGGAGAGGAACCAGGGAGTCTTTCTGAAGTGGGGCAGGTGATTGGTACTCTAGAGGCATCTTACCTCAAAGCTCAGAACAATGCTGAGTGACTAGCTCAGATAGAGGCATCTTTAAATGCAGAAATGACAGCTGACCTGTGATGAATCCTTCCCCTGGTGCTGCAAAGGCTTCCTGAGGGAAATCACCCACTAATTCTGATCTGCTCAAGCTCTTGGACTTTGGTTCTTGGAGCTTTGCCCAGTGAGCCCTGAGAGCTGGTGCGTGATTCCAGCAAGAATATCTCTTGCTGTGATCTTTCTTGCTCTCTCTCAGTGTTTTATTCCAAGCTGTTTAGCTCCATGCCATGCTCTTTTACTTTTTTTTTCCTTCCCTGCTATAAAAGCCAAGACCCTCCAAGAATCTGGGCATCTTGAGCATTACAGATAAATAATCCAGGCTAGTGTGTCCATGTCACCACCTATCAGAATGTGCAAGAATGTTCTCAAAGTTACCCATGCTCTGCTGAACTTGAGTCTGGTAACTCCAGGCAAATGAAAAGAGCAATTCAGATGGTGTATGGCTGTAATGTGGCACTAGATCCCTTTCAGCTCACTTTGTGTTACAGGCACAGGGACTGATTGTGACTCCGGGATGGCAGCTGGACACTCTGAGGACAATCCCTGGGTCTCATCTCTCCATCCATGGAGCTTATAGCTCTACTTCTCACTTTCAGCTTTAAGGGCTGTGGGGAATCACGAAGGTGAGCATCACCAGACATCCCCAGGCAGTGCCTGATCCCAGAAAGATGATTCTAGACAAACGTGTGTCTCTATGACCAGCCTGTACTCCAGAGGAAGGATGCACAAACACCTCCTCCTCTCTCTCCCCATTCAAATATTACCAGCACATCACAGCTTTGCACTCAGCATTGGCTTTGGAGAGAAGAAAATACTCCATGTTCTTTAAAAGATTCCTGCCTTTGAAAGCTGTGCAGGTAAAGGCTGCCCCTGCTGACGGACTCTCTTCTATTATTCTATGTGTTTTAGTGCAGTACAGAGCAGATGTATTTTTAAAGAGGCCGGTGCTTGAAGTAGGCTCTGTTCCACTACAGGGGAAAAAGGAGTAAAGCAGTAATTAGAGGCTTCAGAGATGCCTGAGCAGGGAGGAGGACAGCTGGGCTTGAGGGGAAACCCAGGAAGAAGGTTGGCAATTAGCTGTCTTTGGGAAGAGTTTGGGAAATGGGACAGGTTGTTGCATGGGGCAAACCCCCCTGGCTGGCTGCAGGATGGGAGAGCAGGCAGGACAATTATCCCCTTCCCCAGTTCATCAGTTGCTCTTCACAAGTAACAAGTCCTTGGTCAGGTTGTTGGTTTCCCATCTGAGCTTGTTGCTCTCTGCTGCCAAACCCTTTCCCCAGGGGTCTGAGCTGAGCAGGGGTTGCAGGATCAGGCTCCACAGTGTTTAGTCACACAGGAGCTTGGTTACCCCTGTGTTGTCAGATCAGGTCAAAGCATAGTGGCAGGAGCAGGTTGGTGATGTCCCGAGTGGAAGGGAAGAGGAAAGGTCTTGGTGGGCAGAGGAGATGCTCAGGGAAAGGCTGGGAAGAGCTCACAGGATGGAGGAAAGCTCAGATGGGATGGGCTGGCTTATGTAACTGCAGCTGACACACACAACTGTGTGAATTCTCATGGACTACCTGGGTATTGTGCTCAGCAATGCAGAAATTGGGCCACTTTCCCCTCAGCTTGGTAAGAAAAAGGTGGGAGCTCCAGAAAGCAACTGGAAAGCTGATTGATGTTCTGCCTTGAGATTTCTCTTGGTTTGAGTTTCCAAGAGCCGAATTCTGAGTATCTTCCTCTTGCTACCAAAATCAGGGGCTGGAATGCTTGATCTACCTGCAGTATGAGCAGCTTTAGCACTTGACTCCAGTGTGCAAAAATAGAGCTGCATGCTCCACACACTCATCCCAGTGACAACCAGGGATCCCAATAAAGCTCCAAGTTCTCAGCTTTGGGGTCAGGGTTTTTTCTTCAGTCTGTGTTAAATACTTCCAGAAATGTAATCTATGCTCTCCCTATGCAAACGCCAAGGTCTTGATCTCACCAACTCTCACCTACAGTAACTCTCTGCTTCCCAACAGTGCTACTAAAGCCCTGAGGGAACAGTCCCTGATTTTTAGCCACGAGCTGTAGGGAAGTGCTGTAGGGATTTGGCTTTGGATCACTGGGTGAATCAGAGAGCAGGGAAGCTCAGAGGGGATTTCAGAAACTTTAGGATCCTGGAGATAGAGAGATCAGAGATAAAATCTATATTCCACCTGCAGCATCTCACCACCATTTCAAGCAGCTGTAGGAAAATGAGAGCTCACTGAGAAATAGGAAAGTGTCAAAGAAGAATGATGGTTTATTTATACCAGGTAAAGAAGGTTTTCATTTCACATAGGAGGAAAAAAAAAAAAAAAGCTGATGTGTTTGTATCTTGTTCAACCATCCTGTGACTCCCCAACTGCTGCCTGGGAATCAGAGGGGGGGTTGTTCTGCAGAGTGTGCTCTCAGTGATGAGCACCACAAACCCTTGTCTCAAGGTAGCCAGCAGAAACTCTGCCTTCTTCCTCATGAGCTCCAGGTGAGCTCTTCCCAGCCTCACTGCACATTGGTGTTGGCTCAATGGCAGAGCAAAGCCATGTTTGCCTCTTCTTGAAAAGACCTAAATGAAGGAGGGAACATCCACTGGCATTGCAGTATGATGGGACAATCTCCACCATGCTTTCATCCACTCTGGATCTTGTGATTTATCCAGACTTTGAACTTACACCAAGATTAACACTCAGTACAGACCTTTCCCCCCCACTCTGTTTTTGATCAGTGTCTGTAGCCTGGGAGTCCAAGTGAGATCAGCATTCAGGATCCTCAGATTTGGAATGACACATGAATTGTTTCATTTTTAGCCATTTGCTGCTGACACTAAAACACAAATGCAGGGATGGGTCAGGGTACCATTTTGGGTGCCTGTTTACCTCATGCTGAGTGAAGCTGTTCTCTGTCACACCTACCTTGGACTTTCTTTGGGGAGAGGCTTTTTACAAGGGAAGGCAGTGATGGAACAAGGGGTGATGGTTTTAACCTGAAAGAGAGGAGGTTTAGATGAGATGTTAGAAAGTTCTTGCCTGTGAGGGTGGGGGAGGCCCTGGCACAGGTTGCCCAGAGAGGCTGTGGCTGCCCCATCCCGGGAAGTGCTCAAGATTGGATGGGGCTGGGAGCACCCTAGGCTGGTGGAAGATGTCAGTGCAGGGGGTTTGGAACCAGATTGAGCTTTAAGTTTCCCTCCAACCCAAACAATACTAAGATTCTGGGGCTGTTTAGCCTGGAAAAGAGCAGATTGAGGAGGGATCTTAGTAATATTTACAAATATGTCAATGGTGGGTGTCAGGAGGTTGGGGCAGCACTTTTTTTTCTATTGTATCCAGTGACAGGACAAGGAGTGATGGGATGAAGCTGGAACACAAAAAGCTCCATTTAAATATAAGAAAAAACTGTTTGACTGTGAGGGTGATGGAGCCCTGGCCCAGGCTGCCCAGGGAGGGTGTGGAGGCTCCTTCCTTGGAAGTCTTCAAACCCACCTGGACACATTTCTGTGTGACTTGATCTAGGTGAATCTGCTTCTGCAGGGGGATTGGACTGGATGATCTCTAAAGGTCCCTTCCAACCCTACCATCCTGTGAGTCTATGATTATATCTGGAGGTTCCCTTTTCCTTCTGGGACACCCATTTTCCCCTTCAGAAGGACCCTTCAGCACAGACCCTCTCCCATCTTCCTGCATGGAGGAGATGGGTGCTGGATGTGCCTCCGCTCCACTCTCCCAGGAGCTGCACAGACAAACTGGGACTGAACCAGCAGCAGAGAGGCACCAAGGGAGTCCAAGGCTCCAGCCTCTCCCATCAGAGACCCAAACCTCCTCTCAGGGAGCCAGGCAGGCAGAGCAGCCTCCTGTGCACGGCCTAATGGCTTCTGATGACTCTTCCCGGAGATGCTTCAATCGTCTGTGCTTGGGTTTCTCCCTGGTGGGCTGCTCCCCTCAGTGCCTCTCTTGTACTGGCTCAGCTCTCTGCCTCTCTCCTGCAGCATGTGGGAGTGCTGACTACCTCCAGGTTCTTGCATGGATTTTTGCTTACCCTGGCTGTGCTGTTTAGTTCAGATCTAAGTGAGTTTTTTTTCAGCGTGCTGCCTGTATGTCTTTATTAAAAGGCACAGCTTAAACAGGGGGTTGAGGGGGCAAAGGGAGGCAGAGAGGGATGGTTTATCTCTAGATGCACTCTGTAGCTAAAACCATGGGAATCCCCTGCTCTACAACTGTTCTCAGCCCCCAACAGCTGCTCAGTGCAGCCAGCCAGATCAGCAGGACACGGGGTCAGTTCCCTGGCTGTGACTAATTCATCACGAAATGCAGCCCCTCTGCTTGTTACCTTTGTGCTGCTGTCTCCTCTGCTGTAAAGGCAGGTGGACAGACAGGGACATGTCCCTGAGGAGTGTGAGCCAGCCAGGGGGAGCAAAGAGTGGGTCAGTAGGCAAGGTGATCGAGGTGTTGAGCTGCATTCCCTGTGGCTCCTGGAGGAGCCCAGCTTGGATGTGAGACAGGGGATGGATGGAGGTCAGTCTATCAACGATACAAGCTGATGAGGTTTATGTTTCCTTTGGGAAACTTTGAGCCCTGTGTCACATTTTGTTCTCAGACACCTTGAAGTCAAGGCAGTCATTCCAGGTGGTATTGACACGGCCAGAAGCCAAGTCTCTGGATGTCCCTCTGTCTGTCTCTGAGACATGCAGCCACGTCCAAGCATTGGCAGCAGCACCCAAAACTGCCTGGCCCCAGGGAGCAGGGTCCCAGTGTCTGGGCATGGACCTCCAGCCATTGCAAAAGTTTCCAGGGGATGTTAGTGACTGCAAGTGCTGTGAAAAACAGGCTTGTCTGTCACCCAAGAGGTGGTGTCCCACCAAAACAACCAGCATGGTGCTGCACCAGCTTGGAGGAAGACAGGCACAGACACAATTATGGACTCATCCCTGGGATGTACTGACCCTCAAGAGCTGGCCAAAGGCCCTTTGACCTTCTGCCACCCCAAATCGACCCTGCAATCCAGTTTAGGCCTAATGTTTTCCTTTGCTGTTTGTCTGGAAGGGTGCTGTTAAGCAGCTGCTGTGCTGTGCAGCAGAAGCAGCTGCATTAAGCGCTGCTCTTGCTGGGGGAAGAGGCTGATTTTGTTGCCATGATGGCTGTGCATCCCCCCTGTGAGCAACTGGCTGCTGTAAGATGCTAACTGAGCCCAGCCACATGCTTCATAATGTCAGTTGTAGTTCAGTGTTAATTATTTATGATAAAACTTCATAATGTGCTGTTAAATGGGCTGCAGGATATTTTGGTTAAAGGAAGGAAACCTCCAAGCTCCCTGTGTAGGGGCCTCACTCCTTGGGCTGTACTGGGAGCAAAGGCTCAATTACAGCTCAAGCATCGTGGCCTCTGCCCATGGCCTCCCATGGCTGAGACGGTGGAGGGATGGAGATCGATTCATCAGCTCAGCTTTGCTGCTTCCAACACATTCTAGGGGAAGTATTTACCAAGAAGACTTCAAAGCCAGGTCTGCAAAGTCTCCTTGTGTCTGCACAGAGCCCGAAACGGTGTCTTTGCTGTCTCCTGAGCCCAACATGCACTGGGGAGCTGTCTGAGAACCAGATGCCCCTGAGTGAGGCATAAAGTGTTTGCTGGGTCCCTCCACACCAAAGCTGCAGGTGGAACTTGAACATGAGCAGGGAATTGATGTCAACTTCTCTGCTTCCACCTTTGCCTTTGCTTCGTTCTTGGGGTTTTTACTGGGGCTGCAGCTTGGCAGGACAAGTTGTTGCCTCATGGCCTCAGTGACTCCTGCCCTCATCAGCCTTCTGCAGGCTCTGTAGATGGGCTAGTTCTGCTCCCAGATTCTCTTCCCTTTGTCATTCATGGGCAGATGCCCTGGATTTTACTTTCAGCTCATCATGTGTTTCCCAGTGAATGGTTAAGGAGCACCTTGAAGGGCCCTGTAGCTTCCTTCATTTGTTAATGGTGCTTTGCTCTGCGTGGATTAGACCCTGATGTTCCATCTCTCTGCCTGGAAAAGGGCCAAAGCCACAAAGTTCTCTCAGGGTAGCTGGGTGAGTGCACCTTGCATTGATCCCCGTGCAAACTGGGTGATGCACAAGTGCTCCCTCTGCTCCCTGGAAAGCCTGTGGGGATGCAAATGAAAACAGCAGCAAACCCCATAGTGGGCTTTACTTCTGCAAACACCTACATGTCTCTGTGCTGGGCTGGCTCTGTGAGAGGATGGAGTACAGGCATTGAAAAGGAGAGAGAGAGGGCAATTTCTGGGATTCCTGAGGGCACATCACAGAAGACCATTTCTCCCTATAGCCATCCCCAGGGTGGTAGCTTTCCTTGTGCAGCCTTCCCTGTACATGTCTCTTTGCTCAGCTGGAAGCCTCAGCCTTCTCCTGCTGTAGGTTACACATCATGGAGTTCCCAAGGTCTTGAATGCTCTGTCATGTGTTTCCCATGGGAGAGATGAACCCAGTAAAGCATGTTCCCAGCTGAAGAGCAGGGAAAGAGATAAAATGGGATTGGAAGAACCCTAAAAGAGCCTCTTTCATCCAATCAGTCTCACACTCCTCCAATTGTTCCCTGAGCATCTCAACCCTCCCATGAAGTAGTGGAGGAGCAGCTCCCGCAGGGCATCTATCAGCAGTGTCATCTCTTGACCCTGGAGGTGAGACCTTTCTAAGGCTGATGCTGCTGTCCTGGTACACCCAGGTCTGTCATCACAAACTTGGCAGCCTTTGTGCTTGTGAGTCCTCAGCAAGAGGTGCTGTTAAAAAGGATGGAACCTGTCTGGTGGTACAGACCTCCCTCTCCTGCTTCTGTCCTGCCCTTGCTGTGATAGCTGCAGATCCACAGCGATTTTCAGATGTTCCAGACAGACTCTTTTGTGAAGCCTCATTACAGAAGCCAATTGACACACTCTGTCAGAAGAGGCATTTTGAACTCTTCCCTTGGTATCTCCCTTGGCCATGCAGTTTCTTCCCATTCTCCCACCATTTATTACTAATGTAACGTATCGACACGGCTCGCTCTGCTCCTCATGAATGAGGGAACATCTCTCTCCCTTGGCTGATGGATCAATGTCCTTCCACAGCAACTTTCATGCCTACATTTTTTTTTTGCCAACCTTGCTGTTTCCCTTCTCTTTCTGCTGCCAAGAAAAAACTCTTGATTAGGAAAGCTTTGGGTCTACACCATGAGAGGAGGCTTCCTCTGTGCAGGTGAGAACATCTGGAATAGACTTGGTAGTGTGATGAACCTGTCTGTGGTGCCACTACAGTGTCTGCTGGTGCCCTTATCTCACATTGGTGCCCACATGCCCACCTTCCCCACTTCTTGTGACATTTCTTACTGACACCATCAGAAACAAATAGCTGCCCCCTGATATCCCTGGTTTATGAAGCATAGGAAATTGCAGTCATAGCAGGAGTAAACCTCCCCAGGTTATCACTTCATCTGCTGCTGCAGGAGTACCTGCACTCAAAGCATCAATTCTCAGCACAGCTATTGACTGCAAAACATCCCTATAGGAGATGTGCATAGTTATCACCAACAGACTGCCTTGTAATGTCCAGACCTGGCTAGATAAATTGTCCAGCACAGTTGAGCACTCAACTGCTGAGCAACAAAGGTTCTGGAAACAACAACCCCCAGAAGCATGGGCAGATGTGGGTCCCAGTGCTGAGGTCTTAGTGTTGGACCGTGCCTGAGTCCAGTTATTCTCAGTCAAGAGCCTCTCTAGATCATCTGTGCAACCTTTGTCACATCAGCCTTTATATACTCCCTGCAAGACAAAGTCCCTTGTGCATGGCACTGTATTTTTGTCTCGAGTAGCCCCATGGTGCAGAGACATCATAGCTTCTTCTGACAGGCCATAAATATAGATAAGCCAGTTGCAGCATGATGACCTTTCAGTGTTACCATGTGTATCCATCTGGCCCCAGCAGATGTCTTCAGGCCATCCCTGTGAAAACCTCTGTTTAGCTCTGCTTGAGCTCTCTTTTTCACTTCTTCCCTGTCTCCTTTGTATCTCCAGTTCAGGTCTTGCCCAGTTGGGCAGGTCCCCATGATGATGCAAGGGCATCTCCTCCATAGCTAGTGCTTCCTCTCCTGCCTTGTTTGCAGGCAGCAGCAGGGTGAGAGGCTGCTTCGTGGGAACTGTCCCTAGCAGAGAAGTGCAGGCAATGCAGTGACATCACTTTGGATGGTGCTGGGAGCTGTGTCCTGGGGGCTGTGGTTTGGGGAGGGCAGAAGGAAAAGGGGATGCCACCCTGTGAGAAGTGTGGGTAGAAGGGAAGCTGCTCCCCTGCCTTTGACTGAGCACTGATGGCCCACAACTGTTTGGTGGCTGGGGAGAGACCACAGCATATCGTACTCGTTTTGCTGGATGAGGTTGGATTCAGGCAGCCACTGGCATGTCATGTCCTGAGCCGCAAGCACCAGCACAGAAGATGTGATAAAAACCTGCTCTGGGGCATCTTTCCAAAAGCAAGTGCATGGAGGAAAGAGGACTCAAGCTGATTGTCAGGGAGTTGCTTTCTCCTCCCAACACTGAGCTCCCACTCCAGCAAGGCAACTTGCTCCCTGCAAACGAGGAGCACTTGACAAAACAAGGGCAGATGCAGAGAATGAGAGGATCCACTTCAACCAGACAGGGAGGGAGTCGTGGAGGAGTGAGTGTGCACTTTGCAGGGGCTGGAAGTGCAGCTTGCCTCTGCGCCAAGCCTTGATGGCTTCATTCTGCTTCGTAAGGCTCTCAGCTCTGGTGGGCTGGAGCCAGCCTCCCTCTGAGGGCTGCAGAGGGAGGAAGGTGGCCTCTGCAAATGTTCAACTCGGTAAAACCTCTTCTCTTCAAGGGTCTGAATTCTGCTGTGGCTTATCATGGCACCAGATGCTAATTATTCTCAGAGGGATCCAGGTGAAGCTAAACACTGTCAAACCTAAACATCTGCCCAATGCTCAGAGTCCCACTGCAAAAGCACAGTCTCTGCCTCCATATTCCGTTTTCATGGTGATAATAAAGCATCCAGTAAATGTTTCTCTACAAAGATCTTCTGCCTTCATAGCTCCCTTTGCTAAAATCATCATTAGATACCATTTTTTTTCTGATGATCTCAATCAGCTCTGAAACCTTCCCATGAATAAAAAGAGACCTTCAGGAGTATGATGGGAGGGGAAGGGAGCTGGGCATGGGGAGTACTGGGGGTCCTGTGTGACGTACTCTAGCTGGTCCTGCTCTGACAGGGCGGTTGGACTGGGTGAGCTTTTGAGATCCCTTCCAACCCTTGAGATTCTGTGATTTGAGCTGAGTTTGTTTATTGCACAGTGTTCCAGATCAGGGCACTTGCTGGTCCCTGGCAGTTTGGGGGTGAAAACAGTCCCTTGAAACTACCCTGCTATCCCTTGCTGTCCTCAATGCAGCTCCAGGAGGGACATACACATCCCTAGAGATGTGTCTTCAGCACGTCTACAACACTGTGATCACAGTTTCCACCACCAAGCCTGAGCCCAGCTGGGGACTGAGTTTGCAGTGTCATGAAGAAAAACATGGTCATGGAGGTGGCCAGTGCAGGAGGAGATTTGTGAATGTGCCAGCTATGTTCAGTCCTGGTGAGTAGGCTCTGTCACTTCCCCTTACCATAGAGATGCTCCTCACCTAGTATCTGATGTCCTGGTTTATCCCTGTTAATCATGAACCTCGAAAGAAATGGCTAATTGGGAAAGGCAAGGGAGGGCAAAAAGCATCCTCAGACCACAGCAAAAGAATGGTGGGGGTCTGCACAGTTCCCATCTGTGCTACCACGATGGACAGATCTGTCCCTCAACCCTCAACCTCGGTGCAAAAGGACTCAGTTCTGGCCAGTTTTTAGCACTTCTGAGGACAGCACAGCCCTGTCCATCACCAACACCTTCTGCTCTCACCATGCCCAGCTTCAGACCTCTCCTGGCTCCTTCCTACTGACACTATTTGTGCATCCTCTGGCAGATGAGCTCAGAGTATAAGCAAAAGTAACACAGGAGCTGCTTGACTTGGACTCTGGCTGGAAGAGCAGCAAATGACAACTGCTCCAGCAACAGCCCCTGATCAATCCTCTATGTGCCTCACCACAGCAAGTGAGGAAGAAATGCTCCCACTGATGGGGTCAGCCTCTTCGGATTTTGAAGGGCTCTCTCCTTTCTTTTTCTCTTCTCTCCCCACCCCAAGCTTTTTTCCTTCCTCTTTTTCTTCTTTTTCCTCTCTTTTTTTTTTTCTCCTCTCCCCCCCCCCACCCCCCTTTTGCAGCCTCTGTTCTTCATCCATTATTTAGACTTTTCTGACTGTAACAGCAACATTCACCTTGTATACCTTGTGTGGGGTTTAAAATATAGATAAAAGCAGGAGGTCAGACTTGAAACACAGATTCTGACGGTTGCTGCTGACTTTGTCTGGAAGCTACAAAATCTGGAGCTGTCTGTGCCCAGTGATGCTATTGGTACAGTTGGGGTGGGGTTTTTTTTGTTTCGTTTCTTTTTTTCTTTCCCTCTGGTTGATATTCTTGCAAACTGTCTTGGTATTTGATGTTTTCATTCAGCTTTTCAGTTGCTAAAAGTTCTGGGGCCTGTCTGGCTTCAGGACAGAGGAGCTGGACCATTGCTGAACTTTTTGCTTCAAGGCTACAGGTCTAATCCCAACTTGACATGTCAGTGTCCACAAAGAGATGCCTATTGCTCCCCTCTCCAAAATGAGGCTGGAGAGGAACAGTCAGGTGTCTCCATCCAGGATCCTGCAGTCTCTAATTGGCACCTCCGGTAGGAGATTCAACAAAGCTGAGGACTTTCCCTTTCAATTATAAATGCCCATGTTTCTTTCATGGCTGCTTTCTTCAGCTGTCAGAGCAATTGCATTTCCAGGACAAATAGTTGTGGGAAACAAATTTCAAAGTCAATATGTGAACAGTCCCAGGAAAAAGAAACCCCACCCCATCCTTTCTATTTCCATGGGCAACAGGGCAACCAGGGCATCCTTCCACTGAGGGCTTCCAGTGCACTTCCAGGGCACTGAGATGTGCCATGGGATGGAGCTGACCAATTGCAAATGAGCTCCAATTTGGAATATTCATTATGGATCTGAAGGGATGGGATTGAGTACAAGTGACCAATGAGGAGGATGCTCAGCAGCTAGGGACACTCCTCAAGCATAGAAAAAAGAGGTGAAAGTCAGTGACTAAGACATGATTATGTGTTGTTCACCAGCATTTGCAGCTCAAAAATGTACCACCTGTCCTGCAGAAGGATCTCAGTGAAGAGGTTCTATCTTTTGATTTTTAGGAGGGGTTCAAGGGAAGAAATCACCTGATAAACACTATCAGATGTCACAGCACCGAGCAGCTTTAATGGGCAAGAACATCATCAGCAGGGACCACCCAGAGGAAGAGCTGCAGTTAAACCATAAAACATGGTGGATTTGCTTTACAAACTGTGTCAGAGGGAGAAGAGCAAACCCTGAGCTGGGCTGCTGCTAAGTAGGTGTCTGTCTGCTTGGTTTTCAAGTCATTGCTGCTTCTCTGAGGTGGGGCAGCAGGTGAAGGTGATCATCAGGTGCTGATTTTTCAGGTCTGAATGGCTGGTCTTTGAGGCTTTGCTCCTTCTCTGAGCTGGGGCAGCAGGTGAAGGTGATCCTTGAGAAAAAATGGTGCTAATTTTTCATGTCAGTAAGACCCACTTAGCCAGAGAAACACTGAGGGAGAGTGGGAAATGTTCTCAGCATTGGCTGACCTACCATTTTAAAGGAAGATACTGAGGGAGGAGTGCCAGCTCTGCCAGCCAGCACTTGCCAGGAGTAAGGTAAGAGGGATGAGATGCTGGATTTTGTCCCCTGGGAGGTTCATGGGGTGTGTCCTCACTCTGCACAGTTTCCAGAGAACAAGGGGGATAAGGTCACTTAAAAACAGACCCAAGACTTTCAGTCGTCAGCCAAAGCAGGAGCCCATCTCCCTTCAAGACCAAGGCCCCACACCTCTTATTATCCCCATCCATGGCTTAGGCAGTGCTTGATCTTGCAGGGATCTGCAGCTCAGGTGCAAGTTTCAGCCTGTTTTGTGGCAGCAGTCATGTAATAGAGCCAGATAGTTTAATAGCAGGTATTGTTGAGAGGTCTCCATAACCCATCTGGCACTCTCAAAAGAACTTTATTTTCACCGTAGCCCAAGGGAAAATGTATCTGTCAGGATAAGGCTGACTGTGGCTTCCTTCCAGGCACTGTCCTTATCCAAACAGGGGTTGGAAAGAGACAGACTCATCAACTTTGATGGTCATTGGGTGATATGGGGCATCCCTGACCCCAATGAGGCTGTGTCAGTCGGGGTGAGAGAGTTTTGCTCCTCCAAGCTAGTGACTATCATCCCTGTGTCTGAAATACACCACTGAGCACTTACTAAGTGTCAAATTGTGCAGGCGAATGAGTAACATCTGGGACATGGATCAGTCTGTGCTGTGTGGTTACAGCAGCTCTGGGCATGGCTATTGAGGTGCTGTCTGTGAATGAGCCCATCACCAGAGACTCTCACTTCATCTCAGCTCCCTGCATGTGGAGTGTTTCCTTCACCGTGTCTACAGGTCACCTGGCAGAGGTGTCGACTGAGCATGAGAGAGAAGATGTACAAACACAAATAGAATCACTTACAAAAGCAAATTGCACTGTGAAAGGCTGTCTCCAAGAACAGCAGCTGCTGGGGAGCCAATATCTCTGGACTGGAGGGGCCACAACAGCACTGCAGGGCTTGAAATTGGCCTGTTATAGGTTTAAGGGGCCTTCAGAAAGAGCATTGAGGAGCATCTCAAACATCCTTGAAGTGATATCTTTAATTCATCAACAAGATTGGCCAAGCCAGGTCAACAATTTATTCTTCCTGGGATCTTCAACATCAAAAGGGATGAAATGAGACTTCCAATGAATCCAGGAATGAAGGAATGAATCCACTGCTAATCAGACCTGATTAAACCAACATCACTAAACGCTGACTGTTTTGTTCCAGGAGTGTTGGGACTCTCTTTATCTAGACAAATGTCTCCCTTCAGACCTCACTAAACTCAGTGGCAGGCTGGCATGCAATAATGATCCGTTTTCTTTCTCCTGCTGTTCAGTCCATTTGGGAATCTGTCTCCATCTGATGCTCTGAGCGTTCTCTTTCTGGCAGCTCCAGCGAGGTGACTGTCCCTGTGCTTCAGCACTGCAATACAAAACTCAGCATCCTGATGAGCCGGAGGAGAACTCCAAGTCCCTAGTGCTTTGGGAAGGGAGCCTAGAATTTTTATTGAGATGATTTTTCCTCTGAGTTTTGATGACAAAATGCCCTGAGTTCATCCTCATTCTTTTTTTCCCCCCTGCTCTGGGTGCTGACAGACAGCGGGTGCTGGATGCTCCTGCTGATGGCTGTGGGGACTGAAGACACTCTTCAGATGAGATCAGGTCCCCTGTATGCAATAACCTCACCCAAGCCTGATAGTTACTTTTGTTTTCTTCCACCGGTCCTGTCCATTTTGCCTTTGGCAAGCCATTGATTTGCCGCAATTCCCCGAAGCCCTTACAAAGCAGCTGCCAACACGGCTCCCTCGTGGGCAGCTCCTTTTATTTGTTGAACAAAAGAATCATCAACAACCGTCTTCAGTGATGTTTGGCAAGTGGAGCTTGGGACTAGGATGCCGAGCTCCCTCTCCTGGCTGCAGGATCAAAAGGAATAGCAGAGAAGTCCCACGTACCCAGCAAACCTGCAGAGCCGGGCTCTGCCTGCAGAAGGAAAAGCCCTTCCAGCTCTTTTGCAGACTTTCAGCTTTCGACATTTTTTTTTCCTTGTTAGAAAAAGAAATAAAGTTCAGGTGGAACGTTTTGGGGAGAAATGTCAATTATCTGCATTCTGTTGCTTGCCTTGCTTCTCCTTTTCCTCTCATCTGGCACTGGCAGTGATGAGAGCCCAGTGGGAAAATAGCACCGAGGGGCTCTGCAGAAAATCCACAGCTGTCTCTCACTTGGTGAAATGTCACTGCCCAGGGAGAGGGCAGAAAAAGGCACCTCTGTACTGCCTGGCCTTGGTTGTCAGGGCAGAGAAAAATCCACACTTTTCTTCCAAGAGAGAGTTAACTTTGCTGAAATCTCACCAGCTCTCATGTGCATGACAGAAAGTGAGCAGAGCACAGGTTGGGATGAAGGGTGTGCAGCAGCCTATTGTGAGATGTGGTCAGTGAAGGTCAGGCTAAGGTGGCTCTGATAGGTGCTGAAGGGCTCCTGGGTGGCTACACCACAGAGATGATGTATGCAGGACCAGCAGAACCTGATGGAAGGCAATGAGCAGCTCTCAGGGCTCCTCAGCAGGAGAGTGCAGAGCTCAGCTCCAGCACTCAAACATCTTCAGCTCAGTGTCACTGCAGAGGGGATAGACAGAGCTTAACTCCACACCAACATTCAGTATCTCCAGCTGATCTTCATTGTTTTCAAATCAGGACCATCTTTCTCTCTCTCTCTTGAGCAGGATGTAGTGGCTCATCTGCTGCAGACTTGAGCAGCCTGGTGTTAGTCTTGAGCTGGGATTCGATAAGAGTTTGGACTGAAAAGCTCACAGCTCTGTATTTGCACTGAGGGCTGAGAGCCCTGATGGCTTTTGAAATGCCATTGTGAGACAGGTGTGTGCGTCCTGCTGCACTCTCTGTGAGCAAACATGCACCACAAACTCAACCCTTCAACTTCAAGAAGCCCTAGGAAGGCTTTTAGTCTCCCCACAGTGCAATTATATGACCCTCCAGGTTGGTTCAGGTCCAGGGATGTTGATGGGACTCGCTGTCCTTAGACATGGTGAGTGTCTGCTGCAGTGACACAGGTTTAACAGCTCCCTGGAGAACACTGCGGGTTTGCCCAACCATCCTAATCCCAGCAGTCCCCAGGGATTGCATTACAGCTGCCTCCCACCTCCAGCCTCCACACTCAGGCAAAACCAAGGAGCAAGTAAGTTGCTACTGTGCTCAAAGAACAAATAACCTTATCCTGGAAGCTGTTTAGAAAAGGTTCAGGCCAGGACACTGCCCAGATTGTCTGTGGCATAAAAATGAACTGCTCTTATCTCCATGAGCATAGCTGAGCTACTCCATCCATCTCTTTGGGCCATTTGTCATCATTGACCATGAGGCATCAATCTTGCCACAGCCAGAGGATGAGCCAGTGCTCTGCTGGTTACCTCACATGCATCAGCATACACATAAGGAGAGAATACCATGGAAGTGTACATCTTGGGCAGACCTCTGATCACCAGCTCACTGGTGAAAAACCCTTTTATTTCCTTGAAGCAACTTCACTGCTTCAAGCCTGTTCCCAAACAGGACCTAGAATGAGGAGAGACACAGAAAGAGGTCATAAAGACACCCAGAAGTACACAATGGTCTCCTCTTTAGAGTGATTTACCTGCCATCTAGTTGCTGTTGTGGTATCTCTGTGGTGCATGCTGGCCATATCTCACCCTTATCCACCTGCTTCATCCTCTGCAGCCACCTCAGGGGGCTTTCAGGGCAAGAAAGGGCCTGAAGAGATGTGTGTGAGTTGGAGGCAGATGGCTGTTAGGGAGAGGGACATGTGCTGATCCTGGTGCTGGGCTCAGCCATGTCAGACCACATCTCACATTCTCCATCATTGAGACAGACCCAGGGCAGGCAGAGACCCTCTCACTGGTGTCTTCCATGGCCAGATCCTGCTTGAGAGAGATTTGTTCTGACAAGATGGGAAAAGGAGCTTCAGAGAGCGGTGCTGAGCGGCTCAAAGGAGGAAGGAGCTGCCTGGGTAACAGGCAAACGAAAGCTCAGCAACAAGGTCACCTCCAGTGCCTCAGGCAATCTGAGGGATGACAAAAGTTGAGGCATGTAGCATATCAGCAGAAGACAAAAGCCATCCCTGGAGGGCAAGAAAACAGGAGGAGCACACAGCCTACAAGAAAATTCATGTAAGGAAAAGCCATGAGGGTTGCTGTCGTTTAAAAGACATGCTCCTGTGTGGATAAAGCAGCAGAATGGTCCCCAGGAGCCTTGGCCAGGATTCTTCAGAGCCATTTCCTCTCCAGACCTGGCACCAAACACTCCTGACTGCTGCTGGTGGGCAAGTGGCCAAGTGGCACCCAGAAACACAAATCATTGTCAGAATTTGGATCTTGTCTCCGAGCCTACAACTAATTTCCTCTCTTTGCACACCAGCTGAGTCCATTGGGATTAGGGGGCGATTGTAGTGAGCCAAAACACAAGGCTCAATGAGCCTTTCCCAGCATCTGAGCTGCACCAAGCACATGGGGAAAGAGCCTGGCTTTGGTTTGGAATGAATCCCTCTTTGCTGAGGGCTTGTGATTGTTCTTTTCCACAGATCCAACAGTTTCTAACACCAGGGCAACTGCTGTTTTGTTAGGCCTAGAGGAACACAAATGACCTCAGAGCACAGAGCATGTGGGGATGCAGATGGCTGTAGTGGGAGAGAACAGCTGCAGAGTGCACAGGTTTTCCAGAGACATGGGGGAAAACCAAATGGAGGGTGTCTAGATCCATGCTGCAAGTTTTAGCAGAGCAGAAAATTGGACATGATGCAGTGCAAAGTGCTTGGCACAGACACAGTAACTGGGAATTTGTTTCAGGGCAGCATTGAGGACTGCACCAAGACACTGCATCTGGAGTCAGAGTCCTGAGCACTCAGGGTGGTCCTCAACACTTTACTGCTGGGAGACAGACTCACCTGAGCTCTGCTCCAGAGCAATGAGGAAAACGAGATGTTGATTGAGTGCTTCACAGCTGTGAGTGCTCTGAGGGTGAAAGGGGACAGTGAGGAGGAAGCAAGCCTGGACTCTGCAGGGTGTCTCCTGAGGCTCAGCTGGCTCTGGGCTCACTCAGCAGCACTGAGCCGGCATCTTCCATTCATGTCTTGCAGTGGATGCAGTGTGTGGGCAAAAGTGTGTCTGCAAAGAAAAGCAGCTTTGTGTTTCTTCTGGCAGGTCTGGGATGGAGGACTTTACCAATGAAAGGCCTGAGGCCAATGGTAAAGGCATGGTTTGCATGAGATGGATTCCAAACAGCTGTAGCTGGTTAGGGGAATTCTTTCAGGCACCTGGATGACTAAGGAGCACTAAAATCTTCTCATCCTCTCCTATAACCCCTCTCCTGGGTGCCTGATTCACTTGGGATCCTTGAAGATCCCACTGAGGAACAAAGGTGTCTTTCTGCTCCAAGTAAAACAAGGCTTAAAGTGATGTGTGGGCAGCTTGGAAGCCAGGACCACAGCAATATCCTTCAGTGAGGCAGCTGTATTTCCCCTTTCTATCACATGCATTTAAAAGCTTTTAAGAGAGCAATCTATCCCCTCTGCTGGCAAACCCAGTGCTGGGCTGTTCTTTGGGTCCTTAAATCATTTTAAAATATAGAGCAATATTGTTTTAAAAGCCTTTGCTCTCTCCTGACTGCAGGAAACCTCAGTGCAGCTCAGCAAAGCTCCCTGCACTCGTGAGACACCAGCTCAAGAGCTTTCTGGGGATCCATTAGCAGCCAGGAAAGGGCTGGGCACTGCCTGACAATGACAGTGCACTGGTGCAAGCAGGGGTTTTCTCCCTACGTCACCTCTCACACTCAACAGGATCATGTATGTAGCACAGACCTTCCTGTGTTTGGCCATTTCGTATATTACACCTCTGCTCTCAAGGTGGTGGTTTATATTTGCTAAGGTGCTTAAGGGCAAGAAGGGATGGCTCAGCTGCAAAATTCGCCTTCAGAGAGTGAATGGACCCAAATGTCTGGTTGATGAGGCAGGGCTTTGGCTGCAATGCCCTGTGTTCCCCTGCCCAGCACATCCCTAACTGGAGAGTCCAGTTAGTCCAGTCACCCACCCAGGTGAGGAGAACAAATGCTTGCTGTCTTCCCACCAGACTATGAACCAGGACCAGCCCTAGAGTCAGCCCATCTTCCCTGTGCAGGAGGGAAGCTGTAGTCTTTGATTTGGGTTGTTTTTCTGTGTAATGTTTTGCTCTGTTCCTGGTGGGTTTATATCCTGGGTTCCCAGGACAAGCCTTCACATGGCTGCTGCATCCCAGGGAGAAAGGATGCCCATGCAGTGCAACAAGTGACTCTCTGAGCAGGACTACCACACTGTCTCAGCTGTGCAATGATGCTCTGCCTCAGATATCAGGGCTCACTTGAGATTTCACAGCCTGGAGGCTTCCCTGCAAGTCTGCAGAGGAACCTGTTTTTATTCTCTTTCTCGTGTTGCAATCCTCCTCTTTGTCACTGGAGCAGCAAGAAAACTACCTTGGTTATGAGGTACTGTAGCATGGAAACAGCTGAGCTCAGGCTGGAAAGGAGGCAAGAGGAGCCCTGAAGGGAGGGAAGCAAAAGGACATTTCTACCAAGTGCAGTCAGAGCTGCGCTCACTAGACCATCCCTAGCATGGAGTGGGGAGTCAGCAGCACCTCACAGCACCATGAACACAGAGGGTCTCTCCTTGAATCATAGAATCACTTTGGTTGGAAAAGCCCTTTCAGCTGGAGTCCCAGCCCTCCCCTCACCCTGCCAAGCCCACCACTAACCCATGGCTCTCAGCACCTCAGCTTTGCAATAACTCCAGGGCTGGGGACTCCTCCACCTCCCTGGGCAGCCTGGCACAGGGGCTGACAATCCTCTCAGGGGAAAAAGTTCTTCCTGCTCATCCCTGGGCCTTTCCATAGCCCAGGCTGTTTTCTGAGTGAAGCAAGGTCTCCCTTTCCTTCTTGTCCCCCTCCAAAAGGCCTTCCAGCAAGTCCATCTCCACCTGAGCCCATCCGCTAAGTTGCTGAAGTTTCCCTGGGCCCAGCCATGCTACTGCTGGGATCCTCCCTCTCCCCAGCCCTCACTGCTTCATTTATCTGCAGGATCAGTTGTAGCTGTATTGATTTTCCCTCTCTCCCTCTCCTCTCTGTGTTTGCTTTCTGAATTATGCAGCGGTGCAGTTTCTGCTCCTTGCGAGCAGCGAGTGAATTGCGGAGGATCAATTGAGCTCTGCCAGAGTTTAGTCAGGAATCCCCAGTAGGGGCCAGAAGAGAGAAAGGAGAAGGGAAGATAATGAAGACAGGGGTCGATCAATCCGATCCTAGTGCAAAGGAAAAGAAAGGAGAAGAAGAGAGAAAGGGGCCTGAATAAGCAGCCAGCTTTCCTCATGTGGTTCTCAGATCCCCCTGTCTCAATCAATAATCAACTTTGACACTCATTACTTCAGAAACAATCCCACACACACAAATTCCTCTAAACTCAGCTAATGTGCTTTATAGCATGAGAATAGCCAATGATGCCCTGGTAAAGATGAGGATAGGGATAAGCATTTCTTCCCCTTTTTCCTCTTCCCTTTTAAAAGTACATGTGATGAAGAATGGCTGGATCTTGGCTGAGCTGAGATGAAAGGAGTGCAAACAGGGCTTTTAGTAGTTTTGTTGTTGCAATTATTTTGCCAATAGTAATGATTTGAAGACAGGCTGGAGGATGTTTGATGCTCTGCTGGTGACGTGGAGGGGGTGGATAGACAGTGGCTGGGTTGGTACAGAACTGCATGCAGATCCAGGAGGAGATGTAATCATCTAACACAGCTCAGAGTGTGCAAAGGAAACACAAGAAAGTACCCCAGCAAGGCATGGGGATCTTGCTCAACATCTATATGTTGGGACAGTGCACAGCAAGAGATGTCTTCAATCATCTCCCTTGGTGCTGTGCCTGGACAGCTGAACCACACTTACATGTCTATCGAGGTTTTCTGTGCTAGGTTTCCACAAGCAGGAAAAGAATCTCACAAGGTGTCTGGAGATCCTGTTCCATCAGTGTCATCCCTTGCTCTGAGAGCCTGGCTCTGCCCTGGTAACTCCCAGCCCTGGGGCTTGGGGGACCAAACCAGGCTTTGGAAAACAAACCTCTCCAAAGTCCTGCTAGGTGACCTGTCACCTTACCTGCCTCAGGGACACCTTCTTTCCAGAAGGATAGGCTGGTTCTTGTTTTCATTTCAAGCAGCACAGCTCAGGTCAAGTTCAGTTCCTAAAGAAAGTCTGATTAGATCTGGAAGCCCAAGACCTGAATCTGCCAGTCTACCATGTGTTGTAAAACTGTAGGAAAGCTTTGGAGGGTCACCAACACACAGGTGGTGGGACCTGCAGGCAGCTCTGCTCCCAGGCTTTCAGTTTCAGCAGCACTCAGGTTAGAATCTGTTTGTGCAGGACAGAGCAGTTCAATGGAGCTCATGGTGGCATCACTCACCTGAGTCTGACAGGCATGGATGGGAGGTTTGAGTCATTGACCATGGGTCCTTGGTCAAATGCATCTGAGACTCATGTCAGGAGACAACTGAATTTCCTAAACTCCAGAGATTGAAATGAGGACAAGCCTTTCTTTCCCGAAAATAATTTCAGCCAAACACAATCTCTTTGTTTTTTCAGGTAATAAAAATGTTAGGAGAAGACCTTTTGCAGCTTTTGAAAGAAACATTGGTACAGAGAATTAATTATTCCTTCCCTTGTGATTCATGCTGGACTGGACAACAAGGACTTTTATTCCCCATCCCATTCAGTGTTTCCCATGAGCCAATGTAGTCTCTTCTATAGTCACCTTTGCTCTCTAGGAACAGGCTGCCCAGGGAGGGTGGGGAGTCTCTTTCCTTGGAGGTCTTCAACAAGACCCACCTGGACATGTTCCTGTGTGACCTGATCTAGGTGGAGCTGCTTCTGCAGGGGGTTGGACTGGATGATCTCTAAAGGTCCATTCCAACCCCCANTAATTATTCCTTCCCTTGTGATTCATGCTGGACTGGACAACAAGGACTTTTATTCCCCATCCCATTCAGTGTTTCCCATGAGCCAATGTAGTCTCTTCTATAGTCACCTTTGCTCTCTAGGAACAGGCTGCCCAGGGAGGGTGGGGAGTCTCTTTCCTTGGAGGTCTTCAACAAGACCCACCTGGACATGTTCCTGTGTGACCTGATCTAGGTGGAGCTGCTTCTGCAGGGGGTTGGACTGGATGATCTCTAAAGGTCCATTCCAACCCCCACCATTCTATGATTCTCTGATAATCCCTGAGTCTCCTCACCTCAACAGCCTGACTTCAGCCAATAGGTTCTTTGCAGGAGATGGCTGTGCCTGTCTTCAGCCCCCAAAGAGAACACCCCTCACTCACCACACAGCTGGAGCACGAGCCTTCATGAAGCACTTCCCATGGCAGCATCCCCATCCTGCAGCATCCATGGCCTGCAATCCAAGCACAGGGACTGTCACTGGCGGGCTGTAAGGTAGTGAGGTACTGTATGGCTTTGCTGGTCCCCTCCACTCTGTATGTGAACAGTGCCTGGCCAGATGGACATCCCATACCACAGGGATACAGATGGATAATGAAGGCCTTGAAAGAACCACCAACAGTCTCTATGGAGGGGCTACATCCACAGATTCACATGCTTGAAGTTTCATCTTTGCCAGTGCTGCCCACTGCATCCTCAGACAGACCCTGTGTTCCTGCAGTGCTAGAGCCAAGGTGCAGCCAGGGGAGACTGAACCTTTCCCTTTCACTGCTTTAGGACAGGGATATTTCCTTGGACATCTTGTGTTGCTTTTGGCTGGTGTCTTCATGACCTCTGGTATTTAAGATGATTTGATCTAAGCTGTTACATAGCTTCAGCAGGCTTTTCCAAGCCAGTCTTCTGTCCTAGCTTATTGCCTAGTCCATCCACTAAAGGAAGGTCACCTCCCACCCATCCTGGGAGCAGCAATCACTGGCTTGGGGATGCCTGAGGAAGGCAGGAGGCTGGGCTGCTCCTCAGCAATGTTATAGAAGCAGCTCCTTCCTTGTATCCTCCCAGAAGTTGTTCCAGATTTCCTGCTAATAAGGGCACAGGGAGAGAGAGAGAGAGATGGAGAGAGGAGAAAAACTGCTCTAAATTATTCATCAACAATATCATTATGTGTCATAACAGTGTGTCTGTGATGGGAAAGAGTGAGTGTGGCAGGGGCTGGGGTAGCACAGTCCAGGCTGCACAATAGCGAGATCTGATTAAATATTGATGTGCACTAATTGGCTACAGGGTTTCAGGACAGCTTGGGCTTTGTTGGGATCATTTGTATTCTTGCTTTGAAAATGGACCCCCCCCCCTCCATAAACCTAACATTTTCATGTGCAAGTCTTCTCCCTCCTCCTCCTCCTCTTTTCATCCATTCTCCCTCTCTCCCTCCCCTGCTTCCAGTCCTCCTGATCCCCCTGTGTGTGTACAAATTAACATGATCTTAACCTCTCCTGGTTTTCTACAGCACTGACATGCTGCCAACACCTCTGTGCAATTAGGCTAAGCTTGCAGAACTGCTTTTTTGGTGCAGAAAACAGGCCTTGCCCTCATGGACTGTCCTCTCTTTGCATCTATGTCTGACTTTTTCTCTTAGCCCTTCTCCTGCTTTTGCCCCCAGGGCAGGTGGAAACTCCTTCCTAGGAGGTTTTTTTTCCCCTCCTGAGATGCTCCAGACCACAACATAGAGCCTTCTATGGATTTCACCCATAGCTTTGAGTGTAAGCCTGGGAGATGTGAGCAGTGTCAGGGTAGTAGCTTAGAGTTTATAAGCTGGGTTATTTCATGATTTAACTTAAACATCACAAAGTCTCCAGTGCTGGGGCTGCTCTGTTCACAACTCCATCTGTTCTGTCTCCCCAACAGATCCAACCAGTAGTACAACAGTGGGCTCTCCACTGGCACCTAATTGCCACAGCCTCACTCCCCTACCCATGGGCTGTTCTAAACCTCACTCCCCTACAAACATTAGCTTTTCAACCAAGTGGACCTATCCTTCAGGATACCCTACTCAGTCTCCTGCTCAACCTGAGGTCCTTTTCACCTTCTGATACCTTGATGAGACAGGCTGAGCTGACTGGAGCCAGTAACTGCTCCCAGCAGGACAGTCTCAGAGTAAGGGACACTGCAATGCCTCGTGCTCTGCTAAATACCTTTAGCCAGCCTTTTGGCATTTTAACAATGCTGTTTGCAAAGAACACCCAGGTGAACATCCAGTACCAGATCAGATGGGCTAGAGGCTTAGCTAAGGAATTAACTGGACCCGATGAGGGGTTTTTTTTTTAGTTCTCTGAGCTCCTGTTTTTTGACAATTATGATTCAAATTGTAAAGAATGACATGCATGATCTGCACTATCTTTCAGCTGAGTGGCTGAAGAAGTGTTGTTTGGGGAAAGGTATTTGCTAAAGCTATTTCCCAAGCTGCTTTTAAATGAACCAGATGGCACAGAGTGAGGTGAGGACTGCACCTCGTGTGCTTTGCAGAATGTGTCCAGCAACACCTTGCTGAGTTTTTACCCTGGTGAATGAAGACAGGACTTTCCAGTGGGGTCTGGTTAATCCAGGCAGCACAGCAAGAACAAGATATATGTTATCTGGAGGATGGCTTATCAATATGAATCAATTTGTAGGAGCAGACCTTGGAGTCTGTGTTAATTTTCACTGGGAGCTTTGTTTCCATCAAGATGAGCAAGCTGGCTCACTCAGATAAAGCACACTGACATGGGATTCAAAGGATGCAGGCTCAGCTTTGTCACTCACTTGCTGGGTAACCTGGCCATATGCCTATATTCCTTAGTTTCCTGAGGATTTAGCTACTTTGCAGAATCTGGAATACCTATAGGCCAAAACTGTCTTGTATCTGATGGGCTGAGGAGCAGCAGCCTGAACCAGCCAGACATAGCAACTGATCTGGGTGAATTCCACCATGCCTGACCTTATTAACCATGTCTCACGCTTCCCAAAGAGAGTAACTCCATTGAAATCATAGAATCACAGAATGGTAGGGGTTGGAAGGGACCTTTAGAGATCATCCAGTCCAACTCCCCTGCAGAAGCAGGCTCACCTAGATCAGGTCACACATCAACATGTCCAAGAGGGTCTTGAAGACCTCCAAGGAAGAAGCCTCCACACCCACCCTGGGCAGCCTGTGCCAGTGGCCTTATATTCTACAGAAACCTTGACACAAAAAAAAAATCATATCCATACTGATCCCACTTACCCCCAGAACTGTGCAGTTGTCTGTGCAGGAGACATACCCAATGCTGAGAGGTGTACCCCGAAGCAGCCGTTCACTCTGCCTGCTCCAGCCCCTGCCAGCAAAGCAACAGGTTGCAGTTCCACATCCTGGCTGCTGGAATATGCAAGAGCCCCATGGACAGCCCCAACCAACCATGAAGAGAAGGAGCTGTTAATTTGTCAACACCCTTGTGGTGCCTTGGCAACAGCCAGACATGAACTGAAGGACTTGACTGTTGCCTGCAAATCAGAACAAGGACCCAGAAATTATCTCCTCTCCTGGAAGAGCTAATTAAGAATTCTCTGAGAGATGGCTTTTTTTTTTTTTTTTTTTTTTTGCACAGTCACTCTGAGGTTTTCTTGAGAAAATGAGCAGTGAGGACATGGGTCTTAGAAACAGCCTCTGTTCCTTACAAACACCTTCCATTCCATCCAGACCTCACCTCATTCATTTTGAGGCCACCCTCTCCAAAGTGCTCCCCCCTCCCAAGGCTATGTGTGGTTCTGATGGAGAGGACTGCAGTTTTTTTAAACCAACACAAACCAAAACTCACTTTCTGAGTGATATGTCTGGTCAATTTGTTTTCCCCTTTGCTTTTCCTATAGAAAACAGAAGGTTTGAGCAAAGGAAAGTCTGGTTGGAATGAAGAGGAAACACTAAAAGGACCATCTGAGAAAATACAAGAGAACTTTCGCCTCAAAGACTGTGAAAAAATAATTACAAACCTTGGATGATTTTCCTGGGAATCTGCGGAAGAGGAATCCAGGCACAGTACTTGCATGGTAAGGAATTTGTTTTACACCAGTTAATGAAGAAACGAGAGAAACTGCTGAGAAGCCAAGATAATCCTGGCTGGTGTTTTCAATCCTGATTCCCCCAGCTGTATCCTCACCCAATACACCCCATGAAAGGGCACAAGTTTCAGCTGATCTCTGTGGAAGGAGGTGAAGCCCTTCAAGTGATGTTAGTGCAAGCTGGGCTGGTGAAGTTGCTGCTTCCACCTACTTAGATAGACTTCTCCCTTTCCTTTCCCACATATTCAGCCCCAGTGCAGGCAGTATAAAGCCCTTTCTTGTTGGTCAGAAGTCACTTCTCATTCCACTCTAAGTAGAAAAGTCTGAGTCATTAAGAAGTGTCTCACCAGGACATAAAGTCACTTCCAAGTGTCTTAAGGGTCTCGTTCATCCCAATGCTTAAAGTGACTCCAGCTCCGAAGCAACAAGTTTGAAAGGTACCTAAAGAGTCAGATGAAGGGATATGGTTTAATGGGCCATGGGTTAATGATGGGCTTGGCAGTGCGAGGTGAGGGGTTGGATTTGATGAGCTGAACAGTCTTTTCCAACCTGAATGATTCTATGACAGTATATCCATCAAATCTGTCATAGTGCTCTCTGGAAAGATAAAGTAGAGCCAGGAATGGTCAAGGGGAAGGTACTTTGGTCTGGCAGGTCCAGGACTGGATGCAGGAGTGAGGGGGGGTACCAGGGGAGGCAGGTAGAGATAACACCCCCTCCCCCCCATGGTACTTTGTCTGCAGCAGCATTTGGCTCAGGTACTTTCTCAGGAGGAAGTGACACCTTTAATTCTCCATAGTGCATCTCTGTGTCTTGGCTGATCACCTTCTGAACTCATCCAAACCTTTCCCATGATTGTGGCAGCTTCACTTTCCCCCGTGACTTACTGTGTCAGTGACTTGCAAGCTCTCCAACCAAAACGACTCTATGGTTCCATGATTCTATGTCCTCTTACTTGTTTTGAACCTGCCACCTGCTTGTGGAGGGTCCCAAACTTCTCTCAGGAGAGATGGTGAGCAGTTGGTCCCACATCCAGCTTTGATGGTTGTCATAGAAAAGGAGAAGCTGGGTGCTGTGTCTGTGAGGGACTGGGGTCACCACTGCCTGACAGCTCCTGTGCTCTCAGGAGAAGAACATTTGTTCTCTTTGCTTCAATGAGCCTTCCTCCTTTCCTTTGAAATCTTTTGCATTATTCCTTCCAGGAATAAAACAAAAGAAGAGTTTAGTTTGTTTCTTTATTTAGGACTAATCCTTCCCCTTCCCCCTGCCTTGAGCAGCTCTCACTTCAAAAGGGGCCAAGTGCAGGAGTCTCTAGTGAATCCCATCATGTGGGGGAGATGGAGAAAAGGCCCAATTGATTATCAGCAAACAGCTAAGTGAGATGAAAAATAGAGTGATGGGATTCATTTTAAAGGGGAACAGGCCTATCTGAGAGACTAAAATGTCATCAATTTTTTATTAAACAGAATCTTTTCAATAGACAAAATGAGCTTGTCTGTTCTCACTCCTTCACTTGTGTTTTCTCTCTCTTTCCCCCAGTTCTGCTCAACAGTGGGGCCTCTCCCACAGGGAGATTCTGCCTTTCCTCTTTCTTTTCTTGCTCCTGAGTTTGGTAAGAGGTGCAGGGCTAAACAGAGACCTGGACTCCAGGTGTCTGAGCATGTGTTTAAGGCTATTACTGCTCCACCAAACATTGAAATGTGCCTAAAGCTATGGTGATGGCTTCTTATCAAAAAAAGCCTTCTACTCATCCTCTGGAAATGCTTTCCCACACTGACACAAACAGCCATTGGCAAGGACCGTGCAGCAAAGTCTGCTCTCCGCATCCCCTGAAGAGCTCCTGGGTGCCCATGAGCCAATGCTTCCTGCTCTGGCCAGTGGCAGATCAGATGTTATGTCTCTCATCTCCCTACGTCTCTTCCTCACTAATTTAACAAGATCAGGGTCCCTAAGAGAAATTCAGGATTGAAAAAACTTTGGAGATATAACTTTTTTTTTCCTTCCTCTGTGCATCTTGCTACCTGGCCAGCAGAGTTCAAAGGCATGAAATGCTCCTTTATTGTGTCTATCTGAATGTGATGTTATCCCCTCCTCTTGCTCTGGAGCAAATTCATCACCTGAAGGATGGAAAGGAGGATGTGCCAGAGAATGCTGCTCCTGAGATGGGAGGGGGATACTGGCTTGGCACTGGTACTGATAGGAGAGAGTAAGAGCAGCAGGAGCTGTTGCTGCACTGGGAAGTACTCAAGAAAAGCCACAGGAATTATTAAGAAACATAAGGTCTGGACTCTCAGTGTTCCATTTGGATTGTAAGAGAGATGTTGCAGAGGTGAGCTGGGCAGGTACAGCAAGTGCCCAGAGCAGAGAAGAAATGCCTTGGTGGAGAGGTGTAAGTTACAGCTGTGGAGTGTGCTCAGGGAGGAAAGTGAAGGCTGATGCAGAGGTCAGCCAAAATATCCTGATAACAATGTGAGTGACATTTGGCATCCTGGATACATCATCAGGACATATTGTGTGATCCAATGTTGATATAAAAGTCAGAGGAGGAAGAAGAAATGCAAAATCCTGTCCCAGGAAGGAAGAAACCCCTACAGCAACACAGGCTAGGCAGTGACTGGCTCTGATGGAGTGTCCTGGGGCTCATGTGGACCATTAGAACCATCAGCCTCTGGATTTGTGAGGAGGAGGAAGGATTAATCAGTGGGAGGATTTGGTCTGAGGAAAAGGAGGGGAAGGAAGAGGCTGGTGTATTGTCCAAGGGAGATATGAGTTGCAATGTTGGCATGGGTGGGGTAAGGAGCAGTTTGGGCAAGCTTTCAAGAGGAAAGAGGAGCAGGGAACATTTCTAGAACCATAGAACTATTTTGGTTAGAAAAGCCCTTGAAGCTCCTGGAGTCCAAACTCTTCCCTCACCTTGCCCAGCCCACCACTACCCCACGGCCCTCAGCACCTCAGCTCCACAGCTTTGGGATCCCTCCAGGGCTGGGCACTCCCCCAGCTCCCTGGGCAGCCTGGCACAGGGGCTGACAACCCTCTCAGCGAAACAATTCTGCCTCAGCTCTAATGTCAACCTCCCCTGGCACAACTTGAGGCTGTTTCCTCTTGCTCTATCAGTTGTTAGTTGGGAGAAGAGACCAATCCCCGGCTCACTGCAGCCTCCTGTCAGGGAGTGGCAGAGAGTGCTCCTGTCTCCTCTCAGTCTCCTCTTCTCCAGGCTGAACACCTGCAGCTGCTAAGAATAATTTGGAGGCTTGCTGTTAAATCTTGCTGAAGGCTTTCTTCTGCCTCAAGGAAGAAGCTGCAGGCATATGACAAGAGCAGTACTATTGGTTGAAGCTTCCCAAGCTGCAGGGAGATAGCAAGCACGGCATGTTTGTGTCAGAGGTGCAGAGGAACAGCAGCAGCCAGACACAAGAAGCAGCAGGTAGGAGCAGCAGGAGACATGACCCTGCAAGGCAAAGCAGAAGGTTGGAAGGAAAGAGGCAGGAAACAGAGGTGGCAGAGGCATAGGAGGCAAAGAGAAGGGGATGGAGAAATCAGGGGGAGGCAGGCACAATGAACCAATTTATTTCCAAACAAGCCAAGATAAGACTGTGATTCAGAGCAGCTTTGGGCTCAGCTGGCACCACAACATCACTGGAGATGCTTTAAAAAGTCACTTTCCATGTACTATAAAATATACATATAGTGCAGCTCTCCCACCTTACTTGGCACCACATTACAACCTGTACAGCAAACTCCTGCTTCTCTTCCCAACCTTTGCCTTGTGTCCTGAGGGGGATTTCTTTCTTTGCAGGTTTAGCAGCAGCTCCCATCACCCAGGCAGCCTGAGCACCACTCAGTGCCTGTGCTAAAAGGTCAGAAGCGTGGTGGCAACCTCCTGAACTGGTACAGTCTATGAGGGGTTTTTATAAGGCCACTCACCTCACTGAGGCATGTCAGAAAGAGCTTGACACTTTTATGTTCATCTGCAGAGCCAGGCTGATGGATGGCTGCAATCTAGCTGCTCTCTCTCAGTCTGTCCTAGGTGAGTGGACAGAAGACTGGTTCAGTAAAAAGGCCTCTGTGTGTGTGTGTGTGATTTATTGTAACCCATGCTTTAACTTATAAACCACCCCACTGCTTTCCTGATGCCTGTGTGTGATGTGGAGGGGGCCCAATCCCTGCGTTGTTTCTGCCTTTGCAACCACTAGTGCAATATCTACACTAGTGCAGTGTCTATATGCTTTGTTCACTATTGATTGCTCCATAGGAGGGAATTTAATGAGAGAGCATCACCTGCTTGTGTTAATGTCACCAAAGTGTGAGGAAAGCTGCAGAATGGCAGAACTATGCACATGCATGAGGGGCTGAGCCGGGGTATTCACACTGGTAGCTGGGGAAAGCTTCTGTGCATGTATGTATGTTCCTTCTCCCAAGTAATGAGTGACAGGGCAAGAGGAAACAGCCTCAAGTTGCACCAGCGGAGGCTTAGGATGGAGATCAGGAAGAGCTTTTTCACTGAGTGGGTTGTTAAGCACTGGCCCAGGCTGCCCAGGGAAGTGGAGGAGAGCCCAGACCTGGAGGGATACCAAAGCTGTGGAGCTGAGGTGCTGAGGGCCATGGGTTAGTGGAGGGCTGGGCAGGGTGAGAGGAGGGCTGGGACTGCAGCAGCTTCAAGGGCTTTTCCAATCCAAATTATTCCATGATTCTATGTCTGTGAATTCATGTTTGTGGTCCCTCACCTGGCTATACTGCTGCACGGAGGAGAAGTGTGTGGCTGTGTGAAGGTGGTTTGAGCATGTTTGTGCTTCTCAAGTCACAGGGAGGCCAGGACATAGAATATATTATAGAATAGAATTATAGAATGGTAGGGTTGGAAGGGACCTTTAGAGATCATCCAGTCCAACCCCCCTGCAGAAGCAGGTTCACCTAGATCAGGTCACACAGGAATGTGTCCAGGCAGGTCTTGAAGACCGACAAGGAAGGAGACTGCACAATCCCTNTTTTTTGTGTGGGTGCAAGTGTTGGGCTTTTGTATTGGGTAATACATATGTGTTGTGGGCATCTGTGTGAGTGCAAGAGATCTGCTGGAGGATGAGGCTGGTGTTTCTCACAGGAGCCGCCTCTCCTTTGCTCCATTACAGCTTTATCCACAAGCTCCCTGCATGGAAGCCTTGCTCCAACTCCAGAATATACCAGGGAAAACAAAAATAACCCAACAAAACCCCACTGCCAACAATGCATGTTTAGGATCCATTTACCAGAGGGATTTCCCTCCCCTCACCCCTCCCTTTCCCTTCTCTTAATCCCTCTTGAGCTGAGCCAAACGTGAGCAAAAGAATACCCCCCCCCCCCACGACCCACACACAAAAAAAGCAAGAGGGAGAGTGGAAGGAGAATGAGGATTTCCTTCAAATCTGCTCTTTCTGCCCATGATGGAGTCTCATTCCCATAATCATTTTGACAGGTGTGCAATGGTTGAAAAGTCGGGGGCTTGGGAGGGCGAGCGCCGGGAAGCCGCTGGTTGGGCTCGGCCTGGTGCAGCCAGCCCGGCCGCTGATTAGAGATGACAAGCACACCTGCCTCTTCCCCGGCCCGGCAATTAAAGCTTCTTTGAGGTCCTAGGAAGTGACCGCCTCCGAAAAGCCCTCTCGCAGCCGCCTCTTTAGCATATTCCCAGTGTCATTAGTGAAGCGGCACATCGGCGGAGGGCTCTGCCATGACCCGTGCTCCCTCCCCGCTCGGGGATGGGATGCAAAGTGACTTTTAAAGAGGTGTCTCTTTCTCTCTCTCTCTCCTTCTTTTTGTTTCTTCTTTTTTTTTTTTTCCTTCTCCCCTTTAAATTTTCTCTCCAAGCCCCTCTCAGTGCTCCCTCCCTCCTGCTCTTGGAAATGTTCCATCTTCTGTGGGGTCGGCAGGGGAAGGGAGGCAGAATTCATTAAAAGCAGAAAAGGACTTTGCTCAACCCAAGCAGCTTCAGAGAGGAAAAGGCCAATTTTGGCTTCCAGTGTGTATTCTCACTCTGCTTTCCCTTCTTTCTCCTCTTTTCTGCATCCTCTTCTGTTTCATCACCTCCCTGACCCTCTTTCCTCTCCCACCTTCTGTTCTTGACATCTCTCCCTTGTCTGGCCAGTCGTGGCCACTGCTGGTGCTGAGGACCAGATGGTGAGTGCCCTGTGCACAGCACAGAGACCCTGATGGAAGCTGTCTCACCCTTGCAGCCCCTTCTGAAGCCACTGTCATGGGCATCTACACCTGTCCATCCACCCATCCTCCAAGGGCTGCTCATCAGCAGTTTTGGCTGTCCCAGAGTCCTGTACATCAAAGCCTTTGTATCCATGTCAGGTGCAAAGGTCTGGGTTATGTCCTTTACAGTGCTCGTGGCAACACCCATTAACATGCCAACTCCACCATGCAGTTATACAACCCCTGTTCTTCCATCCTCAGTGGTCTCTGACTTACAGGCTGCCTGGGGCAAGTTTTGTAGGAGAGACTTGGAAGCGTGTTTTACAGGGACAGGAGAAGAGAGGAAGGTCCCCCTCAGAACAGATACAATGCTGCAAACACTTAATGTGATGATACTCAGCTTCTGAGACCTTCTCCCAGCCCATGGTGTGTGGATTTCAGCCTCATAATGGTACCTGATTCCCAGTCCAGGTTCCTAAGAGCAGACCAGTGCTCATCCACCACAGCCTGTGTGAGTGGAAGCCAGCACATCACATTTCCCAGGGTGACATCAGCTTATCTGCCTCCAATAGTCTATAGTGAGAGGTCTAACTAAGCTGGCAGTTCCCTTCTTAACCAGGGAGAAACAGCTCCTAGGACCTCCCTGGGGAACCCCCTTAAAATGTTCTGCTGTAGTCACTGATCTCTCCTTAGATGATGCAAAAAGAAAAGCAGGTCTGGTTTCCCCCATGCCTTTGGAAGAGAGGAGGCAAATCCCACAGACACACCTGCTGGATGGCCACCTCTTGTCACCATCACACTGCCAGGGCTGAAAGCTCCTGTGAGAAAGCTCCCTGAGGACTGTACAGGGACTGTACCAGGACTATACTCCCTACTGACTGTCCAGGGTGGGTGTGGGGATGCTCATCGAGGGGTAATACCTGGAGCTTGCTGCTGTGTCTGTAGAGCAGGAGGTTGGGGTTGAGACATCAGCCGTGGCTGCTGAGCGCAGGTGGCACAAGCTGAAGGGGACAAGAAAGCTGAATGGGGATGGGAGGTGGAGCAGGAGATGAGCAGAGATGGAAGAAGAGGAAAAGGAGTGGGGGAGAGGGAGGGCAGAAAGGAAGTAGAGGAAGTGCAAATAGTGCAGGAGGAGTGAAGCAGAGCCTGAGCACACTCTGTCACTCCAGCTCCCCCAGGGACAGGGCTCCAGCCTGTGGAGGCTGCGAGTGCTGTTCCCCAGTAATGGTGAAATCAATGTGTTTACGGATGATGACACTGGAGTGACACACAGTGGAGGAGCCTCATGAAAAAATAAACAGGTAATAATCACACTGTGATGTGCACACTCCACTTCTCATTACTGCAGCAAAAAAAAAAAAAAAAAAAAAAAGAGCCCACCAGGGTTCAATGCTTCAGGAGATTAACCATTCCCTCTCTGGCTGGGATCCTGCCCAGGGGGTGATTGCTCTCAGCGGCTCTCCAGCTCCTGCCTCCCCCATGGCAAAGGGGTGCAGGTGAGGCCTCACTGAGCATAAGTTGAGGGATGAGATTTATGGGAAAGTGCAAGGAAGATGTACTCACAGTCCAGACAGGCAGGAGAAAGGGTCCAGCTCCATAAAGGGAAGGCAGCTCCAGTAAGAGTTTGTTGGCTTCCCACAAGAAGAGCTTCCACCTCTATTTCTGTACAACCCAGCTGCTACTGTGAGCACTGCTGACCTCCTGAAGCCCATTTCTGTACCCATGGCTCCCCATGCACACATGGTACCATCCCTAGGGACCTGCTCCCACACAGCTCAGCATGAGTCAGGCCCTCTGAGCCCACTTGTCTCCTCAGATCCTCACCCCTGCCTTCCTGTCCCAGCTGCCCCTGAGGTCACAGAAGTCCTCTGGCCAAGTAAAACAGAAGGGGATCAACTTTTTAGATGTATTTAATACACTAATTTGCAGAGCACATGCAAAGGGTGAATGACACCACTGGGATGAGTCAGTGGGAGCATCTGCGAGACCCTGGGGCAGCTGAGGGGAGTCAGTGGGTCATGCAGGGCTCTGCCAGGCCTCCAACATCAATGTCTGGCTCTCTCCATAAAGCAATGGTCCATACAGAGTGCCTCCTCAGGTAGACCTGCCAGACCACACCATCTCTGTGGCCAGGGAGAGAAGCAGGAGCATTGACCTGAGGTTAGGAACTGATCACCTGTAGAATACAGCCTGACCCATTGGACCATGCTGCCTGTTGTTGAAGGTAACAGACACCCAGAACCTCTGGGTGTCTGAGCAACTTGTTGCTTGTTTGAAGCCTGGGTGGAAGGAGTTGGGCTAACCACAGCCCTCACTGCTTCTGTCACAACCCCAGTGGGGAAATTACAGCAACAACTGATGTCCTGTGCTCTTTTCAAAGGGATTCACAGGCAAATGGTTCCTGCTGCTGCCCTGGGCTGATCATTCATCCATACTTTGATTGATATATAAGGAAAAGGTGAGCAGGCAGTACCTGTGTGTGCCTTGGTGTCCCTCAAGTCCCTTTTCACTGGGGTATGATGGCAAGAGAGCTTAAGAAAAACAATTGTTTTCATGCAAGAAGGAAACTTACAGTTGCAGGATCCTGAGGCTCCGGGATCCACAGATGATGTTGGTGTGTTGGAGAGAACCAGTACCTCAGGGCAGTTTGTTCCTCAGCTGCTCAGTCTTCCCAACATGATTGCTTGTTCCCGAGTGGCTGTACCTGTGAAGATGCTGGTTGGGATGCTTTTGCTCTAGGGCAATAGTCAGCTCACTCAGGGCTGCAGCTCAAAGTGAGGTATGGAAAAAAGACTGAACCAGCTTGGTTCAGCCCTGCGCAGCCCCACATAACTGCTCCTGCAACCATCAGAAAAGACCACAGAGCACACCTCCATATCCACACCCTCGTCTGATCTGCAGGCTTCCCAGCACTGTCTTGCCTCCAACAAGCTTAAAACTTGCATTAAATAATCCAAGTCCCCAAACCCACTTGTTCCAGGAGGAAAGCAAGGCAAACAGAGCTTTGCAGTTACCCTAGGGCAAGGCAAAAGCTGATGCTTCTTACACTACTTACTCCCTGACCTCTCTGCCTGCTGTGATTTCAGGGATATGAGACCTTTTCCATGCCAGGGAACTTTTAGATCTTAAATGTTTAGAGGAAAACATGGAACAGTCACCCAGAAGTTAAGCTCTATGGTGAGCAAGGGGAAAAAATATCCTTCATGCCCTTAAAAAAAGATGAAGAGAAACACTGAAACACAGTGTTAGTTCAGTAGGAACAGGGGTGTGAGCATGCAGTGCTCTCCCCTTTGTTTCCTCATGGTGCTCTTACCTCCTTCCTTACCGATTATTGCCAGAGTTACTGCAAAGGGCTGAGAGTTGGAGAGCAGAAAAGGGAGCTCCCATCCCTCCCTCTCCTACCTCCTGCCTTGGCAAGGCAGGAGCTTGGTGGAACAGATGGGGGACAGGGGCAGGAGGCAGAGGGTGACAGCAGCAATGCAACAGTGCAAGCAGGGACAGGATTGAGAAAGGAAAGAGGCTTCCTCTGAGGCATTTGGCATGCCCAGGCATTTGTACTTCAGTCTGTTGAGAAGGAGCAGTGAGGAGTCCAGGGTGGTGGGTGCTGCCTCTCAAGTGCTGTCTCCAGAGGGTCTTCAAGCACTGGATGTGTCTCCTGTCCACAAAGTAGCTTTTCAAAACCACACATTGAACCCAGAGAGGGCATCACAGCAGCCTCAGGAGAGCCTGTCTCCTGTCCAACCCCTCAGGAAGGGCTGGGCAGCGTGGACAAGGGCACTGACCTACCATCTGCATTGCCTGCAGCTCCCTCTTTGCCATGGACACGAGCAGAGGCAGGAATGGGCTCTGCAATTCCCTCAAGCATCTCCCAGTGTCCTCATCTCTGCATGGCACTGGAGGCTGAAGGATCCCACCTCCTCGCCTGCCTGCAGCTGGGAAGCTGTGTGCCTTGTCTCCTTCCACTAGCCTCAATTCTTGAAGCTGTTGACTCTGGAACAACTTCAAAGTGTGAGCGCCGGGAGCCTCCTGGGGAGAGGCAGCGATTTGTAAAACGTTCTCTGTGTCCCTGTTCATTACAGAGCTGTGAAAGGCCCCACAGAACACAACAACAACTTCACTGCTGCATGGTGGGAGCAGCTCTTCGGCTCAGGAGGCCCAAGTGTGTGGCTTGGGCCAAGTCTGAGGGGCACATAACCCCTTCTCTTGAGTACACACACACACACTGCTCTGGGCACTGCTCCCCAGTTCCTCCATGCCTGTGGGGTCATCCTTGGAGTGGATGGATAGATGGAGTCAGTGCTGGTGAGGCTGAACCTCCAATAGTGTGGTCAATTTTTGGGCCCCTCGCTGCCAGAGGGACACTGAGGGGCTGCAGCGTGGCCAGAGCCAGGCATCAAAGCTGGCGAAGGGGCTGGAGCAC
>WBNH01006328.1:73949-90910 GCA_013401255.1 Urocolius indicus | reverse complement strand
TTCTTAAGCCATTGAATGCCCAGTGGTTTGCCTTGCAAACGTTTTGAAAGCACCTGGTGAGTGAGGACCATCCGAGATGCAGGTCACTAGCCTGGAACCTACAACTGCTGGCTGGAGCACTTCCTTTGCATGGAGTGCCACTGAGGTCCTGGGTGGGACACTTGGCCTTCTTTCCCCCCAGTTTGCTGTCTGCAAGCTGCAATGCTTTCCTGTCTGTGAGTGCAGCTCTGGGGAACACACTGAGGGTTGCACGGTGCTCATGAAATGGTGAAGGAAGCGCCACGGTGCAACAAAAGAAATTTTGGACACACAAGGCTGCCCGTGGTTGTTTTCAGAAGAAAAATAGTCCAACCTGCTCAGCAGAGAGTCAACTGAGTTCCTGTATAAATTGCATCTGAGCTTTCTAGAGCACAAGAGCTGAAGGTAGTTTATTTGCTGTTTCTCCATTATGTGCACACTGCCAGTTGAACTCTAAATGCTTCTGCCTCCTTTCTTAGTAAGGGTGCTATTTATAGTCTCTCTGGCAGCATTCCACCTGAAGTTCAGATTGTTTACATGGAGTGAGGATATATGGTGTTTTTCTAAATAGAGAGAATATCTTTTTGATTCGTAAAGCAACTTTTCTTCCCTGCACAACATAATGGACAGACCTTACTTCTTACTTACCCACAGACACCTGGCTGCAAATCCAAGGAATTCCAGAGGGGAGAGATAGCTGAAAATTTGGGAAAGTACTGTAAAGGTATTCACATGCATGCAGGAAAGTCAAGAACGTTCAAGCAATAAACAAAAATAAGCACAGATTAATGCAAAGGCACTTATGTCGGTTGAATTTTTAACACAGATTTATGTTTGTATTTCTTGCAGCAACTCCTGCTCTGCTAGTAAACAGCATATGAAGCCCTGCACAATTTTGTACTCGTCTTGCAGTGCTACTGTTCCCATTAGTTATTTTCCAGTCATGGAAATTTTCTCATTTCCTTTGCTGGGTCAAAAGTTTTTGGGATCTGTGAACCCAAACAGAAAAGGAAAATGACAGATCCCGTATACAATCAGTTTATGTGGGTATATTACATATGATATCTATCTTTTTTCCACCAGATTCCCCATATAATACAGTAATACTTTGTGTTCAGATGAAACAAGAGTCTCTGAATATGACATGATATAGTTCTCTCCTTTCTCTGTTGGTTTATAGTTCTTTTTCTTCTCCTCACCTTAATATAACATGGGGGAAAATATCACAAAGGTAAGAACTACTCTCGCCATTGAAACTTTTAAAGACATAAATAAAGAAAATAAACCATTTTAAGGTCTTTGATAAGGCACTGGTTCGCAGGACAGAAGCACATGTAACAGGGAGAAACTCTTACACGTGTATCCAGGTAGTGCACATCAGTCAGACGAGAGTTATTTTTGGCATTTTATTTTGGTCCTAGGGAATTCAGTGTCCTCAGAAATAATTCTTATCCAGTGTACGGTAAAACAGGCCAGTGTATGGCCAGTGAGCTGATTATAGGCTCAGACTTAATTGAAGAGTTAAGATCTTTAGCCTCTCCAGTTAATTCCAGCCACTGCTACGTCATGCAGTTGCAGCAGTACAGTCTGCCCCTGAAATGCAGCCTTTCAACAGCCTTTAAGCCTAGTCTTATCTTTCCCTTACTAAGGCTACTGCAAAGCTGAGAGCCTAAGGAGAAGAAAGAAAGGTAAAAGAAGACTAAAAAGGTGTAAAATGAAGTGACTGGAAAAGGATGGTGAGTACCTACCACCCTGCAAGATGTACCTACCACCATCCAAGGAGCTGCAGCATAGGTACTGCCTGGCTCTGCCAGACATATGACAACGTTGGGAAAGAGCAGATGCAAACCCCATCACTGAATTTGCTAATGTTCCATGAGTGGCAGGTAGTCTCATGTGGTTCACGTCAGAGAATGAGAGCTGTGGGAACAGTGATTAAGGTTGGATGGTGCTGCTTCAAGAATCACTTCAGATAATAGGAAACCCAGTTTCAAAGAAGTCATTTTATATCAGACTAAAAGATGTAAGAAGCTGCAGGTAGACCACTGCTTCATGGAGGGATTAGACTGGGGTCTGCCCAATACCTCTATTCACGGATGAGTCTTTCAGATCTGTCATGCAGCACAGCACAAGCATCTCTGCCTCGTACACTGGTAGCTGTTTCCCAGAATGGTCTCCTCACTTGTTCTTATGATAGACCTGATCACTTGAAAGAACTGATAGTTTCTGGGGAAGTCTTGAGAAAAAGACTGGTAGTTTGAATGGCTGTTAGGGAGCTAAGGGTCATTATGAAGACAGTACTGGGCTAGAAGGGTCTTTATTCTGACCTAATATGACATACTGAGGTAAGCAGCATTACCAGAAGATGGCTCTACCTAACTAAGTGTTAGGGTTGAGATTCGCTGCCATGTACTTCCTATATAAAGTCATCAGGTTCCTGGTGTCCCACTGTTTGTCCTTTTGAGTTGGCTGAGACTGACCTCACCTTCTACTTTTTGTGTCTTTCCCCTGCGGTTCAATACAAAACAGCCTTTACACTAGATTATCTACCTACCTGAGACAAAGCCAAACTAGCTGTGGCCTTGAATGCAGTCAGCACCCAGGAAAGATCTGGACCAGGGGATAGTTTATGATGTCTCAGTAGTTATTTTGTTTTGTGCATAGTTGTCACCAAACACTTTACTGATGTTAAGCCAGGAATGGCGCCGTGGTTGGCAGCGCTGGTTATGCCTCCCTACATTGGCTGGAGAGAGCCAGCTATTGGTGCTTGTCATAGTAGCAGCCAAATTTCAGTAGCTTGAGACTTTTGAAAGTAGGGAAGTGAAATAATTAAGGGAGGGAAACAGATGCTTTCACTGTTCACCCTTCTTTGTTGTGTGCTCTGGTTTTGCACTTACTGTTGGGCAGTATGAATACTGCCAGCCCTGAGCTTTCAGCCAGTTGAGTGCTAAGTCCCAAGAAATCAAAGCATCAGTTTCAAAATGTTAAAAGGGCTGGGTTTGGTTTCTTTAACCTTTGGGACTGCACAAGTGGATGCTGATTTCTGAGTCTCTGTGTGCATACCTGCATTTCCCTGCCATAAGGTTCACGGTGGGGGAAATAAAACTTTTCACCAAAAAACTTTACCTTTTTTTAGACATCATCTGAGGTTCCTAACTAATTTTGTGCAGATAGATCCTATGTTACTAGCACAGCATTCAGTGAGATTGTGGTATGACTTTAAGAGGTGATAACATTTCCTATTCTGTAGGTGAGCTATCTGGCTGTACAACATCACTAATCCTTCAATATATAAAGAAGGAGATTAAAAAAAAACCACTACAGGGTTTCACCAGAACCCATGATGTTCCTTTTTTTATTATTATTAAATGCATCCTGGAACTTTAATGTGGGACTTTCCCAGGTGCAAAGACCAGGACATATTGAAGAGCAAACGAGGGCTCTTTGTGTGCACTGCTCCTTTCTTATGCTTGTAAAGCCTGAGCGCATTCAAAGCTAAAAACTAGCAATATAAATTTCCTAAATGCCTTTAGAAAACCAAGAACTCAACCACTGCCAAGAGAAACATGAGTTCCTGAAACTGGACAGCATTTCTTGGGTTTCCTTTGAAGAAAAAAAAAAAAAAAAAGAAAAGGGAAGGGAAAAAAAGAAAGGAGCCAAATGCCTGAAATATGTAAGACAGAGTTATACAGGAGTTAAAGGGAAGCTGCATAGGAAGCAAAGCACAGCCCAAAATAAAAAGCGGGAATGGAAAACTAAAAATAACAAACAGGAAAGTGTGACACAGCTGCAAGGGCTCTGCTGCATTCTCCCTCAGCATTGTACCTTTTTTTTTCAGGAACATACTAATATTGTGTTTGGATTTCAATGGCATTCCAATCCATTATTTGTTCTTCAAAAATAGATGTTTCTCTTGTGAGGAAGAAAGATGTTTTCAAGTCATGTTCATGTGACTTCAGTTGTCCCCATTTATCAAATAACACTTTTATAGGCTCAGTGTTTGCAGGACAGAAAGACTGCATCAGTTATGTCATTTCAAGAAAAACTAATGTGCCGTGTTAGAATGATGAAAATCAGGGTATGCATAATCAACTGTTGCTCTTATTGCAATTGAATATTTACTTGATAGCTTTCAAAAGTAAGAAGGGAGCTAGCACGTGAATCTTAGTTGCAGCAACTTTGGAAGCACAGTGGATGGGAGGGAATCAGGGAGGATCAAGAGCATTGTGTACTAATAAAGTTAAGGAAATCCCTGTCTTTTTCTTCATCCAAACACAGGTTTGTTTGTTTACACAGAGCCTTTTGCCTGCCCTGAGAATCCTGCGAGAAGGCAATATGGGAGATATGGGGCTGCCAGGGCTGCAGCCGGCGCCTGCAGAAGAGCCAGGTTTTCCAGGCATGGATGCAACACAATCACCCCAACCACCAGCAAGGCACCCATCACAAGCACTGGCAGCTGCTGCATGAGAAGAGGGGACAGAACGCTTCTGCATTTGGAAGTCTTGCTGTATTAACATCTATTTAATTGCTATATTCATTCTGCAAAAATTAAGCCATGCATTTGGGTTGTGCGTGATCTGCGGCCACTCAGCAGACAGGCAGGCAAATTAACTATGTTTGAATAGTGCTATGCTTGAATAGTGCTGGTCCTTATTTTGGGAGAGCAAGAAAGACAGACACACCAGTTTGTCAGCCCTAGTTTCCTCACACAGTCACAAATCCCAGTGGAAACCACATTAAGACCTGCTAAACTGGAGATTGCAATGCCTGTCAAGTTATCAGTCCAGCTTGTAAAAATTCTATTTTCAGCAGACACAACAAAAACAGGAAATATTTACCAACTTTGCAGGTGTCAGGAAATACTTCCAAAGCACTTCTGTGACCTGACAGTCCATTTAAATAGATAGCAAGCATGTACAGAGGTAATAATATTTATATTTTAATTTAAAATGTACACTGTGGTGTGTTTGCTCTAATGCTGTGTCTCAGCAGATCAGAGTGGCGAATTTATGTTGTTAATCCCACTCTAGTGATTAGGCAGTGATACATCTCATAGTACCTCTGAGAATGTATTTATATTATAAAAATATGTGTTAAAAGTACATTAAAGTACATTAAAGATGTTTTGTACAGTTGAAGGTCATTTTCCTTAAAAGTTGACCTATGATGGAAATATATTTATACATCTTATTTGAATCATAGGTGGAATACATCTAAGTGTTTTTCAGACTTTTCTATTCTATGCATTTCAGACATCACTCTAAAACATATGATGATACGTGGTTTGAACTGTAATGGAGGAGTCTGCAACATCCTCTAATACAGACTGCATTAGGAAATATAATGCTGCACTATTGCATTCTTCTCATCAGTGTTGTTGCACACAGAATATAAAATAAGAGCTGGTGTATATATCACCAAGTAACTGTTCAGTAGTTGAGAAAATGAAGTCTACCTACTCAAAATGAGGCCTGTTTGTCAAACATACTCATGTTAGAAATAAAAAAACACTAAAAACAAATCTAGAAATTCAATGTCAGGAGCACACTGTGATGAGCCATCTCATGACTTTTAGCCCAGGAGAGACAAGTAACTTCAGGCTTGTGTGGGAAGGAAAGGTTCTCTGAAAAGAGAATGTCTGGAGCACAGAGTTGAGTGAAGAAAGGAAATAACACCTAAAAGAAAATCCGCAACTGGTGTCCTCAGCAGGGACAGAATTAATTTTCTTCCTAATAGCTGGTACAGGGCTGTGTTTTGGATTTGTGCTGAAAACAGTGTTGATAGCACAATAATGTTTTAATTATTACTGAGCAGTGCTCACACAGTGTTAAGCTCACCCTGCTTTGATGGCAAATGGGCTTGGGGAGACAAGAAGCTGGGAGTTAGGGACAGCTGATCTGAACTAGCCCAAGTTCATAATAATAATTATTATTATTGTTGTTGCTATGGTTATTTTTTAATTATCATTATTCTTCTGTTTTTTCATTTTAGTTATTAAACTGTTCTTAACTCAGAACTTTTATTTTTTTTTCCCTCCCTTTAGGAGGAGGTGGAGTGGCANAAGGCAATTAAAAATGCTTCCATAAATACAACAAAAGCAACAACAGGAAGACTAAGGAGAATCTCCAGTTGTTCTTGGGGTACTCAGTCCCCTGAGCTGGACACAAAGATGAGGAGCAGAATGAAGCCACCGGTGAGGCCGCACCTTGAATTCAATGTCCAGTTCTGGGCCCCTCACTGCAAGAAGGGCATTGAGATGTTGGAGCGTTNGGTGGCTGCATGGTGCTTAGTTGCGGACTAGGGTTAAATCACGGCATGCAAAACAGGGTAAACGAGTTGAAGTGCAGTGTGGAGACAGGACACATGGAAGAGTAGGCAGAAAGATGAAAGAGTGAAAAATAGAGAAGAAGCTGGTGAATATCCCTTTGTTCCAGGAACTGATTCATGTTCCTTTGGAGGTAGTCCTTCAGGAAAAGGAGTCCAGGAGGGTTGGACATTCTTCAAGAATGAAATATTAAAGGCTCAGGAGCAAGCTGCTTCTATTTGCTGAAAGATGGGAAAATTATGAAGAAGACCAGCCTGGCTGAACAGAGAGCTTTGGCTGGAACTCGGGGAAAAAACAAACAGTTTAGGCCCTTTGGAAGAATGGTCAGGCAGCTCAGGAGGACTACAAGGATGTCATGAAGTTTGCAGGGAGAAAATCAGAAGCACCAAAGCACAACTAAAACTTTGACTACTGCCATAAAAGGCAATTAAAAATGCTTCCATAAAAACAACACANGCCTGGCTGAACAGAGAGCTTTGGCTGGAACTCAGGAGAAAAACAGAGAGTTTATGGAGGAAGGGTCAGGCAGCTCAGGAGGACTACAAGGATGTCAAGAGGTCTGCAGGGAGAAAATCAGAAGCACCAAAGCACAACTAAAACTTTGACTACTGCCAAAAAAGGCAATTAAAAATGCTTCCATAAATACAACAAAAGCAACAACAGGAAGACTAAGGAGAATCTCCAGTTGTTCTTGGGGTACTCAGTCCCCTGAGCTGGACACAAAGATGAGGAGCAGAATGAAGCCACCGGTGAGGCCGCACCTTGAATTCAATGTCCAGTTCTGGGCCCCTCACTGCAAGAAGGGCATTGAGATGTTGGAGCGTTTCTAGAGACGGGCAACAAAGCTGGTGAAGAGTCTGGCGAACAAGTCTGTTGGGGAACAGCTGAGGGAAATGTGGTTGTTTAGCCTGGGGAAAAGGGGAGACATGATCACTCTCCACAACTACCTGAAAAGAGGTTGTAGTGAGGTTGTTGGTCTCTTCTCCCAAGTAACATTTGGCAATGCTGGGTTAATGGTTGGACCTGATGACCTTAGAGGTCTTTCACAACCTAAATAATTCCGTGATTGGAATTATATTTGCATCATTTCTTCTACCAGTGTGGTCCATTGCTGATAGTAGCAACAGGTAGACATTTCAAAATATAATGAAGAAAGTGAAATTATATTATAATTTTATTCTGAAACCTGTGTTGAGCAATCTATTACCAGAGCAGCTGGGGAAATGCAACAGCATTTTATAAGTTTGGACAAAATCAAGGGGAAATATTTTTAAAAGTTTGCAGGTATCCTTCTCTTTCTTTTCCTTTCTTTCTCCTGCACTTTCCAGGTGCACTTCCACAGGTTGCTCCTATATGGAAAAATCAAATAGTACCAAAGTTGCAGTTGCTGCCCCAGAACTAAATGGTCCCTGGCACAGCAGTAGCCAAGCCAGCAAAAGGATTGCCAAACTCTTCCCGCGCTGAGGTCGGCCAGGGAGCAACTGTCCCCTGTAGGAAACCTTGACCTTGTTTTAGAGGTGAAGGCGGTTGAATGGTAAGGATATAGGCAACCACTCAGCTTCAGAATGGAGAATTCAGTGACATAGATGCAGCCATTGTGAAGCTGTTTCTGTGGATTTGGGAGAAAAATTGTGCCTAGTGTGCAAACCGTGACTATGCCATAACCACTGTCTATCATTAATGGATTAGACACAACAGACAGTGATGCTTTCACTTGCTTTTTATTGAACAATATTAATTTTTTTAAAAAAACAACCAGCTTATTAGATTTACATTCAAGAACTTGTAGTATCATTTATGACACTGTTGCAAAACAGTAATAATGTATGCAAATAATTACTACATTCTTTAAATAATTCTCTTTCAGTCTGCTGAAAGACCGTGGTTTTGATCTTGCTCTCAAAGAAATCAAGAAAAAATTACTTGTGATATCAGTAGCTGAGAATCAACATGCTTGCTTGTAAATAGCCCAGGATTATGTATCTCCCTCTCAGACCTAAACATTCAAAATAGGTTAAAATGCGGTATTCTGTAGTTTGAGGTTTATGTGTCTCCCTTTAATGTGGCGAGAGAGCCTGCACTGCCATACTGACATTTAAATGCCTACTGCTGTCACCCTTCTCTTGTTCTAGAGCATCACAGGTCAGTGCTGCTTTCCCGTGTGAAAACAGTCTGCTTCAGCCAATGTTGGCTTTGCGTCAAGATTTGGACTCTTTAAAGGCTTTGCAGTTTTTGTTGTTTGTAGCTTCAAGTACCTTTTGAGATCCTCCATCAAACTTTGTTCTGAGGTACTGTGTGCTCTTCCTTTCACTGAAATCACTGTCAAAGATCGCATTGATTTCAAAGGAAATCCTCAACTCAAAACACATTTCCAGTGAGAGTGCTCTGTGTTACAAGGCAGTTCTTAAACTCAATCGCTGTTCACTCTTACACAGTTACATCAGTTTTCATTATCTGAGGATCTGTTTGTAATAGCAAAATCAGTGGATTTTTGTGTTAGAAATAAATCGTTCAGTCTGGACTAATGAGGGACTGCCAGTTCCTAAAACATTCTAAGGTATGGAAGTTAGTCTCCTGGCTGAAAAGGGAAATGGGTATTAAAGCACTGTGAATGGGTACTGCACTATCAGCCACTGAGGATCCAGGTTTTCTCTCACTGGATTAGATTAACTCCATGTGAGCTGCAGCCACCAGTGAAGATGGAAAGCACAAAGGTCCATTTGCTGGCCTCTAGCATTGGACTTGCCCTTCCCCAAGAAGTGCAGGTGTCATCTTAATGACACCAAAGTAGCTACTTTATAGAAACATATATATTTAAATAATGTTAAGCAGATTTTTTTTTTGTTCAGATCCTCCCTCTACTAACCTGTATAATTTACCAAATTGCTGTTGCTCTGTACGGAATTTAGCTTTAGAAATCCATCTCGACACAATATACATCTGCAGAGTCTTGGACAAGTTATTTGCAATGTATAAACTGAAATGCTGGGTATTTTCTCACTGAAGAAAGGCATATTTTTCTCCAAGAAATTGTCAACAAACTTCCAAAAACCAGAAAATTAGTAACAACTACCACTGGTTTATATAATTCACACTGCTGTGCTCCTATGTTATTATTATTATTATTACTATGATGTGTTATTTCCTATCCTGGGATTTGCTGATGTGTGTTTCTTTCATACTGGCTCCACACCAACAGTTTCACTCAACTAAACCATCCACTGAATTCAGTGAGAGCTTTCCTGGCCTCAGGTTCCAAGAGTCTGCCTCTGGCATTATTAAAATGAGGAGGGTTCAATTGTTGGGTTTTTTTTAATATTACTATACATTCATAAATCCCCAATACAACTCTCTGTTCAAATACTTATCAAAACAAATATCAAAAATCATATACACTGTACAGACTATTTTTAAGTAAACATTTTTCTCATGAAAAACAGAATCACAATTAGCCTTCAGAGGTTACATTTCCATAGCTATAGATCTACTTTGTTCTTAAAGTGTGTTGTTGCATATTCAATAATCTGTGAGAAATGCATTCACTTGAAAGTCTCATAAGTGAGTATCAGCGAGGATTTAGCCATTTCATAACTGGAGAGCGAATAGCTTTCTCCTTAACAAATTCCTCTTTTACAGAATTGCCATCCCCCGATGCCATGTCGTTCTCTGAAAATATACAAAAATAAAGGTGGGTTTCATGAGAATGAGAGCATCAAAATACTGTCATGCAGCAATGTCCCTGGTTTGGGGAATACTGCAGAAAAACCTTAGCTGATAAAACATGCAGGAATCTCTCTGAATCTTCCCATTATCTCGTTGCAGAATTTCTGCAAATTATGACATAAGCCAGATGTGTCTTCTAACAGTTTAAGCATAAAGCAGGTGATAAGAGTTTGCTTTCTAGTTCTCACTGTAACACTCCAGTGAGACATAGGTCCAAGCAGTACCTCCTCAACAGCTAGAGCAGTAAATTAAATGTCCCTGAAGCTTTTCTCTGACTGAGGGCAGTGGGCATGGAATGTCCTGGTCCATGTCACTGAACTCTCTAACTCTCCAAAAAAAAAGGTAAAAGATATTCAGTTTGTCTCCCGGAAATGGACCCTGGCTGACACTGACTCTTGAGCTGTGGCTGAGGCTGTTTGTTATGGCTAGCTGTGCTGGCTGGTGCACTACCATTTGACCAAGAAGGGGGTCCAGTGGCAATACCCAGGAACACAGTTTAGTTTACTACAGTGTATACAGCCACAATGTCTTTCTAAAATATATGGGCCAGAAACTTTAAAATAGAGAAGTATTCGCAGCTGTTTTAATTTGTTGAGGATCTGCCCTAGATGCCAGAGCTACCTCTGAAGACTGCTAATAAATGAAACCTCATGTGACTATCCCACAAAATAGCACCCACAGTGTCTACTTGGACCTCTGTGGACAAGAATCAGTGTGAAACCTTTGCATGGGTGAAAAATACTCTTTATATCTTATCCTGACTGGGATTAGAGAAGCTGCTGAATGTTGAGGCAGCAAAAATTTTAGGATCAAATGCAAGGCAGGGAGAGGAAAGAGGAGTAGGAACTGATGAAAACAGACTACCTGGGATGTTTTGGAATATAAGCCAAATGTTAAAGACCAGAATCGTTTTTCATGTTATTTTAACACTCTTGGTAATAAGCAAAACTGAGAAAGAACAACCATGTAGAAAAACACAAAGGATTGTGAGTGATACATCTCACAACGTTTTTTAAGGATCATTTTAAGGTGATATGAGCATAAGCTTAAGAAGTTTGCCCATGTTTAACTTTCTCTAAATGGAGAATGAGGGAAAGATAAACCATGTATTAAGGCAGCAAAATCTAGATAGTTTAATATGACAGGAGGCAATAGAAATAAGACACACAAACTGCAGCTAGAGGAGAAATAAAAATCCAAATACTTTTGGATTAAATCCTAGAAAAAGTCCCAGTAGGTCTAGGATTAAATCTTTACATTTATATTGATTTTGGTTGGTGTTTAAATTTAAAGTAAACACCGTTCAGTCAAATATACCTCAGGATCATCAGGGGAAAAAAAAAAGGGGAAGAAATTTTAGTGCCCAGCTTTAATAACTGCAGTGATCTGAAACTTCCTCTGGTTTCTCACATTGCCTAGGGTCTTTTTTAATTCTTGAAAGACCTGTTACAGGCTTCAGACATAATCGTAAAGGTAAGAACTTATTGCAGAGATACTGTGATAAATTACTACAACAGTTCATTGGCACTTGAAAGCACATAAAGCTCTGTCTTCATTGGGGGTGGGTTGGAAGACATTTTTACCATATGATTTTTATCATATGTTAGCTAAGAGTAGTAAATGCAACCCACTGAAATCCTGTTCTACACAAAGCAGTAACATGCATTCCATCTGAAACGACTAATTCGAATCCTAGCATAGCCTCCCACAGCACAGGTGACGTTGTGCAGCTAGTGTGTGCAACAGCTGCAGAGTATTTTGCCCACTTTAGGATTTTGAAATGGCTCACCTAATTCCTTGTCTTATGTTAATGGAGCTGTCAATAGGAAAAGTAAACATACACTATGTTGTTAGATGTTTGTGCAACTCCACCAAAGCATAGACCATTCAGTGTATACAGTGTACACATGGTGGTGGCAGATCACGTAAAAGGTGATTCCTGCTGAAATCAGCTGCCCCATGAAGTCTTACCTGTGTGTGCAACTATTTTTCGTCGATTTGGAGGTTTTGAAGCAGACAGTTGAAAAAATGGGAACTTCAAACACTTCCCGCTTACTCTGTCACAGATGCCAGAGGGACAGTTGCAGGTTTTCCTGCATTCCATACCATAGGTACCATAGGGACACTCTGAAAAACAAAAAGACAGCAAAGCAGTCCTCAGTGTTCCAGCCCAGCTGCCAGCACTCTTGATAGCAATCTGCTTATATCCTCGGAAGTGAAACAACTTTGAGAGGAGGTGAGATAAACCTAAACTACAGGACTTCAGTATGCTGACCTCTTGTTACAGGTATTGTCCAGTTGTGACAAAGTTTGGCATGCATTTCATAAATGACTTCCTTTCCTGTAACTTATTTACAGCAATCCTTCTCTGAAACACCTGTAGTATTAAGATGCAAGGTGAAGGCAGTAAGCGTATGTAAGTATGTAATCACAGAGGAGGTGGTTAAAGGATTAGCGTTGGATTTAGAGAAAAAGATGACTTCGGAAAGCTCCTGAATTCACTGTTACGGCGTGGTATTATCTGACTGACACAACTGTTCTGATTTAGACATGGGATATGGTGCTGCTGCTGGGTTGGGCGGGAGCTGGTGCGCCGAGCCGGAGGAGCTCTCCAGGACACGCGCCCGCGCCCGGCCGCACGCTGGCCCTCGGCAAGAGCCCATCCCTCGCCTCGCCTCCCCTCCCTTCCCCATGCAGCAGCTGCTCACAAGGCAAGCGTTTACCTTCCCCTGGCAGGCAGCAAAGAGCTCATCTACATCTCCAGCCTAAAGAGTATGATTTAAAGGGGTCAATTGGCACTGTGGTGGCTGTCTGGTTATACTGCATCTGGTCATGCAGTGACCCGATTCAAATCCCACATTCCTGAGCAAGCTTGTAGCAAAGAGCACCAAAGGGCAGCAGTCAGGAAAGGACCGAAAGTTTTTCCAAACAAACAAGCAACAACAAAACAAAACACACACACATATACACACACACAAAACAAAAACAAAACAAAACAAAACCAAAAACACACAAAAAAAACCCAAAAGTGAAGTCAGGTGCACAAGATTTGCACCGTCTGAGAGCTGGCATGTATCACGTGCTGGATCCCACAGCTTCCCAGAGGGTTTAAACCTGGGGTCAGAACCCTTGTCTTCCTCTGTCTTGGTGTTAAACAGGTTACCTTCCCAGGAACACAGCTGAATAGATGGAGACAAGGAAAGGACAAGTTCCGACATCCCCTTCCCAAAACCCGAAACAAGAGGTCATCCCAAGAGAAGTTTGGGATGTCCCAGGAGAAAGGTCTTTATGCTTGATCTGTCTTTGCCAACCCAGGCTGCACAGCCACCTCAAATGGCAGGCTTTGGAGAGTTTCCAATTCAACTCCTAAGGGCAAGTGAGTGATCATTAAGGACCAGAGGAAGGGTCCATCTAACTCAGACTCCTTAAAAATGTTTAGGAATGAAGATGACCATGGCAAGCACAAATGATACCTCCCACTCCTCATATTCATCCTCATTTTCAGCTCTGGGACCTCCTGAGCCAGACTTAGTTTCTATGCACGTAACACCCCACCCCAGGTTTATCCTTCTCAGTTAGTCCAGTCTCCTATCAAATCAATGCAAATTTTTGGCTTTGCCGTACAGCCTAGGCTATCTAAAAATCAGGTTAATGTCCCAAAATGAAACCAGCATTTTAGGATCCTCTGTATGTCCGATGAGTATGCTTTTATGAGTGAAAAGCACTGGGAAATCAACCAAATTCCTGACAGGGACTACTCAGTACTCCCTCCAGCCTAGAGCTTCACCACGCATCCCTACCCAAGCAAGGACACTTTGATCTGTTGTTTGTCCACTTAAAAAAAAAAAACAAAATCCTGCCAAAGCAAAATAGTTCTTGTGTGCATGATCTTCCCTGAGGGCCAAGCTGAGAGCACAAACCCCACAGAGCATCAATCTTCCTGCTGCAGGTGCTCAGCCCAGAGAGGTGGGATGCAAAACTGTACACAGCAGCATGGAAACAAGTCTGAGCCCAGAGCATTTAGCTCTCTGGGGAATAATTATGGCATCTGATGCTGCTCTTTAGTTTTGCTGAAACTGAGATCTGAGTCAGTTTTGCTGTTAGTAGGTTTTGTTCAGCAGGAGTTTGCTCTTAAACAAATTACAAATAGCTCCCAGTGAACTAAAGGAAGTGAGAGTGGGACTCGGGTTTAGAGGGGATATACTAATAAAAGTGCGGAGTATCAGTATTCCTTAGTCTGTTCTGGACAATGACAACATTGCTATTGATAATAATATGATGCACTCATAACACAAAAAGTACTCAAAAGGAAAGTGCTGAAAGGTATACTTTCCATCATTTACTGATTTTAGAGAGAAGAAATTGAAGAATAGAGAGTTCAGGTCACTTTTCTACAACTTCAGAGCAAATTGGTCTCAGGCAACCAGAGATAATTTAGCTGACCTGACTCTGTGAAATATTGGAAATCATTAAAATGAGGGAATGATCTGGTATCATAGCTATAAATGGATATATAAAACAGCAACACTTGGTCCCATACTTTGCCTGATAAAATTCACATGCATACAGAGAAAGACTGGACTGTCTCAGAGCTGAGGTGAAAAAATAAAAATGATTAGAAGTTACATCTATAATACTTAGCACAAATAAACATACAGTGAATACAAGCCTTAAATACCAATTTACAACTCTAAATCAATATACAACTTTATTGACATTAGTGAGAGATTCCCCACTGACCCATCAGAAAAAGAAAAAAAAACAAAAATTTTGCTTTACATTTTCTGCAGAGCTTCCAGTTTTCAGCTACAGGTTTCAGATCTCATATCTCTTGTTTCTTTTTTTTTTTTCCCATTTTGTGTACATTATTGCAAAGATAGTGAAAAGTATATAATAATTCAAAAGAACAGTTAGAGCAGTTACAGGCAGTAACTTGCACTGCAATAACTTTTAACACACTGAAGATTAGTGAACTATCTCAGTAAAATACTTTTCTGGTGGGTTCACCGAAGATATGCTCTTGATGCATAAAGTCTACTCTTTAGAAATAAAAGTAGTATTTGGAGTTTACCCTCAAACACGCACATGATTTTGTTTTTAAATACCAATGTAACTGTGTGTGCTGCATGTGAATCAGCCTGAGTTATTTTTCCAGTATCTGCTCCTAAGCCATTATTGTAACTGAGGCTATGAATATTCCCAATATTTAACTGCCAAGACACCTCCACTTTTAGGGGATGTTATCCAAAGACAATATCTGCATCTGTTTACTGAAATTGTACACAAACACTGCATTTGTGCTTTGCAAAGCTTTTCATAAAAATGATTTATTTTGAAAACTTTAATCCTACTTCTTAATAATTTAATACCTCTTCTACTTTCAAAGATGCTCCTTTTTGTATAGAGCAAGAACAGCTCATAAATGAAAAATGCCATTATACTCTCTGACTAAAGAAATCAGCATGCAGCATACCTGGAATAAGCTGAGAGTAGTGGCTGACTGTTCATCTCACAGTCAGCTCTTGTGCTGTTATTCTCATCCTTCAGGGAGAAGGATCTCTGTTTGCCTACCCTGACCACATCTCTAGAGCAGCTGAACACCTCAAAGTCAGGGCTGAATTAAACACACTAGTGTCCCTTCTGCTGTTATCTTCATTTCCCAGACCCCAGAGAGAGCACCTGGTCCCTGTGCAGTGAGCTGGCACTACCGGAGGGAACTTCACCCCAGGGAGAGCACAGCAAAGGCCCAGACCCCGTGAGAAGGCTGGACTTGCAGGATTAATGTCTTTGCAGTTTATAGAAAGCCACCCACAAAATCAGCGGAAGGATCAGGACTAGCGCCTGAGTCTCCCAATTCCCAGTAAAAAATCTCATCTCCGAGCAAAACTCATGCGTATTTCCTCACACATGTCCCCAGGTCTAAACAATATTCTGACATTAATAACCCCATCCCACGTACATGTAACACTTTTTAATATCAGCAAGTATTTCTCATTTCTTCTTGGCTCAGGGCTCAGCTGGAAAAATCCTATTTTAGACCTTTCAAGCAGGACGCAAGCACTCTATGTAGGCTGCTGCCAAATTGCCACAGTGGGTGCATGCAAAGTGAATATTGTTACCTTTGCAGATACCAAATTCATCACCAAAGTCATCCTCCTCAGTGTAAAACTGGCACTTCAGCCCAGGACCACACTTGACACCATCCATACCCGAGACCGTACGATAGCAAGTCTCCCCCAGAGCAGCTGCACACACTCTGCAACAGCCACAGTCATCCAGCACTGTTCGCTTACAGCGCAAGGTACTTTTGCATGCATTACTGTCACAGGGCTCGGGACAATCTACTGCATATTTCGCACTCCAGGCAGTTCCAGCGTGCACGGGCATCAGGAGGAGTGTGAGAAACAGGAAGCCCTTCATGTCTTGCAGGGGTAAATGCTCCGTCCCAAAGAGCAGGATCTAACGCTCAGCCTGCTGGTGTCTTGTGTCGAGGGAAGCAGCAGTACGGAATCCAAAGTGGTAGCTGCACACATCAGCCTGCAAGTTTATGAGCTTTATACAGTGTGTTGCCCACATGCTGCACCGTCGTCAGCTTCCTCAATCCGGCAGTGCTGCTCCTGCCAGCCTCCCTTGTTTCGGTTTATGAAATCCAGGATGAAGGTTGGATTAGCACTCTGCTGCCATCCAGGAATTGAAAAGCCTGAGCTGATGTAATCTGTTATGTTTAGTTGGTTGTTTTGCATGAGGACTAAAAACTCTCACATCCGTCTCAAATGCTCAAGGACATCTGCCAAAAGAAGGAGGAAAAAAAAAAAAAGAAGCAAAACAACAAAAAAGCGACACACAACGCAAAAAAAAAAAAACCAAAAAAAACCCCAACCCCAACTCCAAGTAG
>WBNH01006328.1:47379-71357 GCA_013401255.1 Urocolius indicus | reverse complement strand
AAATCTATATGATAATCTAAAAAAAAAAATAAAAAAAAAAAAAAAAGAAATAAAACAAAAAAAAAGCGACACACAACGAAAAAAAAAAAAAACCAAAAAAAACCCCAACCCCAACTCCAAGTAGGTTGCATACCTTCCTGAAGGACAAGGGTCACTCTGACACTGGGCACGTTGCTGACAGGATAGCTCTGCCTCACTAACACAGCTCATATGGACAGAGGGAAATCACTCTGAGTCATCTCACTGCTGAATCTTTAAAAGAATAAAGGTTTGCCATCCACTTGCACAGTTACTTTAATAAACAAATTGAGATCATGACATTTAACAGACAAGCTAAAATGTTTCAGTAATGTTTTTCCTGCCAGCATCTAATGGTACTTTACAATCAGTATTTAGCTGGAGATGAATTAAGCATTTCACTTGAATATTATTGCTGGAATTAGAAAGGGGTCAGATAAAAACCAGTGTTTTGTGAGATCTTCTGTAGTAAGTGTAGGAGAATGATCAATGAGCTGCCCTGACCTTACCACCAAAGGGGAAAATCGCCATCAATCACCATCACTGTCTGCACAGCTTTAACATGGATTCAGGGGAAGTTGATTCTCCTTCCCTTTACGCCACTTCTATCCCAAGTAAACTCTATGGAATGCCCTGATGTTGATCTTCAATGAAAATAGTGTAATTAAACAGAAAATAAGTCTCTTTTTCCCTTGTCCCTCCTCCTTAGACCTTATTCATGCTGACAGAGCCTTGACAAGAAACAGCAAAGAACTGAAGTTTTCAGTGAAACAGATGAGCCATCAGAGAGGTGGAGATTTCTGCTCTATAGAAGAAAGGAAAAAAGAAATAAAACTAGCCATAAATTAACCTCTGAATTCCAAAAGCTGCTGCCACTTTAAAGCTAGTGGGAACTGAATCAACCTAAACTTGTACGTGACCAGCTTGATATTTGGGAATCTTGTGTCTTGAGTGGGCTGCAAGTGGACACTGATGAGTGGACACTGACAGTGGGCTGCCAAATAAAATGAAGGGCTATGCTGGAAATACAAGAGAGCAGGAAAGCCTTTTCTTCAAATGTGCAAGTGAGAATTTCTGGATCCAAACCCAAATATTTAACCCTTTTCTCCTGTGAAGAAGATGAGAAAACCAACCAACGTACTGTATGTTGCATTTGGGTAGGTTGTTTGTTTGCTTCTGCTATATGTTCTTATAAGGGACCTGGAGAGGAAAGGACCCAGTATGTTTAACAGATGACAAAGGGTAACCACACTCCAGCGCATATTTGCAGGCAGCAATCTTATACAGTATATAACCACTCAAAATATAGTTCTTCTAATAACGGTTGCCAGTTGGCATATGTTTACATGCACTAACTCCTGCCTGTTTTCACATATAATCAGTCAGTGAATTTAAAGTGTAAAAATTAAGGCATTAGGCTGAAATCTTGCATAAGCCAACAAAGTGCTATTGGTAGCCATGAAATAACAGCAATTAGCAGTAGCAAACAACTTCATAATTATAATCCAGTGTAACTATCCTCTCAGAAGTGAATGAAAGACTTTAAACATGGAAGTGAGCAATGCAGCTAAAAGCTAAAGAAGAACAGAAGTGCAAGGTTATGATGAGCAAACAAATTATAAATAGATGTTCTAACCCTGACTCCATCACAACTACAACATGGCAAAAGCCTGTTTAAAAAAAAAAACAATGATAATACAACATCTCCCATAGCTCACAGCTCATCAGAGTCACATAAACCACTGCTCATTTATGCCAATGTTAGCTGATGCTAAAATTGACCTTGGTTTGTACGGATAGGTCAGGCTGTAAGCTGTAGGGTCGAGAAGCCTATGTAAATCTCACTGAGCAGTTACCCAGAGGGAGAGGCTGAGTTTGATCACAGGGACAGGGAGCACAACTAAAGGCAGTAACCATTTCAGCCACCCCAGCAAATCTTGTTGCCAGGGTGAAATAGCCCAAAGAAGCAGGTTGTATTCTTGGTGCAAAACACTTCATGGGTCTGGAGCAGTAAGGAGCAGGAAGGCTCTCCCTTAAGTCCCATCTCCCTTAATTCTCACTTAAGTTAATTCATACCTGCCCTTAAATTCATACCTGCTTGCTCACTCAGAAGAAATAAGAGAGGATTGTGCAGACTCATCCACAGATGCACTTAGGCGTTTATGCCTGGTAATAAACACCAGCTGGTAAAATCTTGTTCTGTAAATATATTTAGGAAATGCTCTTTGTATTAAACACCAAGCAAGATCTGAAAGGGCTGCATTTCACATTTAGGTTTCTCACAGGAAAAATGTCCTAGGGAGATAATAAATTAAATAATTACACACAGATGTGGTGAGGAAAAGAAATCGTAAAAGAAATCAGCACACTCCCCTAGCAACTAGCCAATATTATTTGGACCAAGATGGAAAATGTATTCTGTGCTTGGAGCTAGAAGCCAAAGTAAATTATTGCAATGGATCAAAAAATACATGTAATAGAAGAAAACAATATGAACAGATAGAGGTCTGGCTTATACACAATATCACAGAGGAAATAATGATTCTGTGATCTTTCATACTGTCCACTGATTGAATAGTGAAATAAATCCAATGTCACTCCCTCTGGTTTTAATGTTTCTTTGTTGTTTTACCTGTTGAATCCATTAAGCTTTTCTTTCCAGTGAACAGCTTTATCCTGCAAGCTCTGAACTAAACTCTCCCTTGAAAATCAATGCAATGGGAATTAATGATGCTTCGCCAGCTATCAACAGCAGAAGATTTGGCACCATTATCTACCTTGTGGTACAGTACAAATATATTTGAAATGTGGAAGATTTTCTGAATCAAATCAGTGGTGATTTTTTTTTTTTCTGAATTTATAGTATAAATAGTCTTGCTGCCAGCTTACATCATAATTACATCACCATATATAGTGTTTGGCATTCCTTCCAGAAGCAGAAAAGGTTTCAGCCCCTAGGTTCAAAGCTTTAGAGAGAATGGAGCTTTCACTGGTTTAGTGTGTCATAAGCTGTAAACTATGTTTCCAGCTGAGTATCTCAGGGCAAAATTTTTCTACTTCTTTTGTAAATAATCCATTTCTAGAACAAAAGGAACTTGTGAGGGAGTCTTCAGGTTTTACTCATGCTCTCTGAAATGTTTGAACCTACCTGCTATATATCCCCATGAAATGACATACCACATGATAGGTGAACAATCTGTGCTGATGCTGACATGGGAGCAGCCACTAAGGATTTCGTAGAACCATAGAATGGTATGAGTTGGAAGGGACCTCTAGTGATCATCCAGTCCAACCTCCCTGCAGAAGCAGCTCAACCTAGATCAAGTCACTCAGGAACACGTCCAAGTGGGTTTTGAAGACCTCCAGAGAAGGAGACTCCACACTCTCCCTGGGCAGCCTGTGCCAGGGCTCCATCACCCTCACGGTGAAATAGCTTTTATTTATGTTTAGTTTTTTGTGTTCCAGTTTCTTTCCTTTATGCCTCACCCTGTCACTAGATACAATAGAAAAAATGATGCCCCAGCCTCCTGACATCCATCATTTAGATATTTGTAAATATTAATGACATCCCCCCACTTGCTTGTTTTATTTTTTAGATAGAGTAACACTTCAGTTGTTCTGAACTTAAACATTCTGACGTTATTCAGTGTTTTGAACATGTGAAGTCAGGACAAATAGGAAGCATTAATACCTCTTTAAACACAGTTATTGCATGACCCTTGTTGCTTGTTTCCAAAAGGCAGTCCCTAACCTAAAAATGGTACCGTACATTCCTGAATGATCCAAACTTTTCTCAGGCTTCCTTTACAAAAAAGCCATAAGCACAGTGCTATACGAGAAGCAAAGATTCAAAGGGAAACACCAAAAGGAAGCTGAACTGCAAAGTCCAAAATGAAAAGCCAGAAATAGGAAGCAAAAGATAAGAATCAGGAAAGTGAGATAGTGACAAGGACTCTCCTTTGTATGATTTCTTTTCTTGTATCTTTTCAATGAATTGCTAATTACCCTTTGTTTTGACCATAACATGGCAACTCAACTTCACTCTGGTAAAAATAGAAGCTTTGGGACATTTCCTACTTGCTGAAGGCAAGAGGTGTTTACATCCTTCCTCCAGGCAGACCAGGTGCTATGCAGAAGACTGGGTAGGCTGACCACCTATGCACAGACTTCAGGGGCTACCACAGGAATGACTGAATATGCTGTGGTTATCTGCAGAGAGCCTCAGAAACCATAGCCATAGCTTGTTCAGAGCACACTAAAAATATATTTGCCCATAACTCCACTTACAAATAATGTGGCATGTCCAGCCTAGCAGCTGGAAGCCAAACTGACTGCAGATAACTGCTGCTCTGAATTTCCTTCCTCAGAGCTGGGCACCTTTTGTGTCTGTGCTTCTGTGTCCATGTGACATGGTCCTGTTCCTCAACAGTTCATGGTCATGACCTGACTATGATTAAAAGATCCCTGCATTGTGTCATCACTGCACAATGGGGTTATTCCCAGTGATTTTACAACCCCTGCAGTGATTTGTGTAGCAGAAATCACTGGCTTTTCCTCTAATTAATTAATGATTCGAGTCAAGTAATTCCACTGTGCTTGGCAAACACGTTCAAGAGACAAAAAGCATCTCAGAGTGATGGAAAAGCTCTACTTCTTGGCAACAGGGATCTATTTTTCTCTAAGGCATGGAAGTTTGAGTTTGTCCCTCTCAATAAGCAGTAAGATGATTAAAAAAAAAAAAAAAGATTGTGATTCAGTTAAGCTGAAGTCTTTTTTTTAGCACTTTCAAATTATCGACTTTTCCACAGGAAGGGGTTGCAGTGTCCAAGACCTCTAAGATCCATATTAGAGAGTTTCTTAAAAGTATGAGAAAGTCATATATCTTCTCCATACTTCAGAAAATTTACTTCTCTAACACTAAACCTGACTGAACGCTCACAGCCCAAACCAATGCTGTGCCTTCAGAACTCACCACCTTATCAATAGTTTTGTCAGTAGCTGTCTCTTTTGTGAGTTTTCTTTGTCCTAGGAATCTAAATCATCATGGATAAGCCATATGTCCACCTAGGAAAAAAATATTTTCCATGTAGCTAAACATTTTCACTTTTTCACGGTTACTAATTCTGAAGCATTCCATTACTTTATCAATAAAAGACAACAAGATGTGAATAATGGTCCTTCACATGTCCCACCTAGCAACTCAGGTGCATATGTTCTACCCATAATGCTGAAATAACATGAAAGATATTTTGCCTCTCACCATTGACATAAGTATTTTCATTAGTCTTGTCAGGACGTAATAACAAAACAGTCAATAAAATGACAAATACAGTGAATTTTATCCTTTCATTACTCATCAGAATGGCAATTGTACTCTGAAAATTAGTTATTAGTTATCAGTTATTGGTCTGTGATATCTAAGCCAAATTTCCATTTGAGAAATGTTTGTTGTTGGCACCTGTGCAGAATCTCTGAGTGCACCTTTCAGTTTTCAAATCCTAAGTACAAATTCTGGAATTTAAAATTTTAGGATTAGGACGGTGGGGAGCATTCTTTTACATGCAACTCAAGCTGATTTTGAGCTCTGCTCTTTAAGTAAAAGAGGGTGACTCCTCTACAGACACTCGTGGGAATAAAGCCATACCTTAAGAATCAACGTGATTTCTATTTTTCTGTCCTAAAACGTATTTCTTAGAACTTTGTTGCAATCAAGCAGTGTCATTGTCTTACATTTCTGAAAAAATTTTAGCCATGCTTTATATATAGTTTAGATTTGACTGAGTAGCTGTTTCCTGTAACGAATGACAAAGCAATTAAAAGCTCAGATCTTCTTGCACTCCATGTGTTGCTAACATGACAATCTGTGGTCATATGTGTGAAATGCTGAGTTATTTGAGTTTGGGCTAGATGTCCTCATGAGCTAATATTTACGTATATTATTTGTAATATCACCAGGTTAGTAACCTTCTTATTGGCAGAGAAAAGATAACTTTAACTAATTAATTTAGATAAACAGATTCCTAGCCATTAACATCCATCTTCAGAAAGAAATCTCTCTTCATTTTCTTACTCATCTTTGAAGCGTACTTTCCAAAATAATAAGATGATCCCAGAAAAGCCATAAGAAACCTTCAGCATCTCTTAGGTGATAAAACTTCAGGGAAGAACCAACCAAAGGCTGAAAGGAGTAAGGACACTGATTGGAACTATCAATTTTCCACAGTGTTAAACAAACTTTCTAAGGGCAAGTGGCTGTTTTGTCCTGGCTCCTCTCTGCCACACAATCTCTCCAGCTTAGCCTTAGTCCTCATTACAGTTTCTCTTCACTGCTGACATTTCATCTCTTTATTTAATTGTCCTCTCTCTCTTTGGTTCATATGCAGCTTTATTTTTCTCAAGTCTACTTCTGCCATGTACAAAACACATCCTGAAAATAAGAATGGAACAAGAGTCTATCCCTGCAGCCCATCTTTTTTGCTTTCTCTTGTTCACAATCCTTCCACTCTGACCATCTTGTCTATCCATACTGAAGCCAGTTTGAAACTTTGGGCTGACTGGTACAGTCTTCTTTTTGAAGACAAATTTTGATAGATCAAAAAGTCAGGCATTTCCATTCTATCTGCAATTTGTATTTACTTCACTGGACAAGTTTTGACACAAACTACATTAATATCTCAACTTTCATGAAAAGAGGCACCAGTCAAGGTCTCACAGAACAATGTACTTGGAGGAATCTAGCACAAGTCCATTTGCTACCCTAGGGCACCATCACATGCTCCCCACATCCTTTGCTCTTTGCCTCATCAACTACATGGCTGTTTGGGGTTTTGTTTGTTTGTTTGTTTGTTTTTTGTTTGGTTTCTTTTTGCTTTTCTTTTTTCTCCTGTGGTACACATACTACAAGTGAACATCAACTCCAGTGACAGAAAAGTTTTGTGACTCATTTCATTTGGGCCAGGATTTCACACAATACTTTCCATGGCTTCTCTGCTGCAAAGAAAAGAGAGCAAGTCCAGAACTTTTTTTGTGTGTGTTTTTTATTCAAAGTAATGAAAGGAATGTTTGCAAATAAGCTCTAATTAGAAAGCAGTGAGGAGTAACAGCTGCACATTGACTGGTTAATTTTGTGTTATGTTAGTCAAGAAAACTGTCAAAAAGCTTAGAATTTTAAGCCAGAAAACCAAAAGCTGACTAATCACTTCCAAATCTGTTTTAGCCTGTATTTCATTGTTTTCAACTTTCTTATTATATTTCTAAAAGAAAAAAAAAAGGTCTTACAACTAAGAAGTGTTACACATGCAGCACACAACCTTGTGCTCTTACTCTGAAATCTGCTAATTTATACACATTTCTATCCAGCCAGCAAACTTAGGAGAATGATATAAAATATGGTGAGTTGTATTGCTTTTTTATTTTACTCATAGATCAATGTTAATTATTTCATCAAAAACTTGATGTTAATTTTCAGTCATTTAATCAAGTGCCCAGAGGTTAAATCCTTTAAGACAAGTGCCTGGGAAAAAAAAAAAAAGAAAGAAAGAAAAAAAAAAAAAAGAGTACTCAAAGCTGCAGCTATTTTCTCAAATTATGAATATGACAAACTGCATATGTGATTTCCCCACACTGGCTCATTCTTTTTTCTGTTTTTATCTTCTGAATTGTCATACAGTCACTGTGGGTTGTTTTAGATGTCTGCTATCACTGACAGACTAAACTATTTATGCAGGCAAAATTTCTGAAATAGTTCAGAGTCAGATATACTTTCTTAGATGACCTAATTTAAATCAAATAGTTACTCTTCAGCCCCTGATCCTGTGTTCTAATTGCTCACATGCTGTACTGTGGATCTTCTTCACTGTGCCAGGCAAGAGTTGGGTTATGATGTATATATATTATAGGTAGGCTATGATTTATGTAGACTATGAATGCTGACTGGGTGCTGGGTAACTATCTCAAGAAACTGATTAAGAGGACCAAGCAGAAAGCCAGCTACAGATGGCTGTTGACAGTAGCAACAGCCTCCAGAGCTGTGGTACACGGGATTTTCCCTCATGTGGATCTCATGAGGCCAGCTGGGCCAGAATTGGGTGATAGTGTCATCAATTCTGGCTTTTTTTATAAAATGAAACAAAAAAAAGTGTCATTTTATGAAGAATTGGTAGTAAACAATTACATCTGTTTTCTACACTCATCACAGAGGGAATGGGTATTTTTGTTTGTCTATTGCCTCAGTGCCTGAAACAGGCCTTACAAAACGCTGGCTGTACCTATTGAAACCCACCCAAAGCCACCAGCAGTGTTTGGCTAGGCAGAGAAATATCACCCAGGGTGGCTAAGCTGGAGGCAAACATCATGAGAAGGGAAAAACTCTATGCAACTGGTGGAATAACAAACCCTTTCGAAAAAAGCTGTCTCAAATGTGAGTATCAAAACTGGTAATTGTTACTGACTTCAGTAACAATGTGCAAGGTAAATAAAGGGGAGGCAAAAAAATCTCAAGAGAAACTCTTTAAATATCCCATTAGAACTGAGTCTATTTCTTGCATTATCTTATCAACAGCTGTGCCCTTACCTTGGGCAGATACTCTCAATATTTCTGCATAATAAGTCCAAGACCACCTGATATATCAAAATCATTGTTCCTAAATCAAAGTACACAAATTTACTTCATTTAATAGTTCAGGGCTCTGATGTGCAGTCCCTGTCCAATCTCACAGTGAGCAGGCTGCCTGGCTGGCTGCTGCTGCAGCACAGCCTTATTTCACAGTTGCACAAACTAAACCACAGGGCAGCAAGTTACCTCAAACCACCTATTTCGACTCCTGAGGGAGCACAAACACTACTCCCTTCATGCTATGTGGGTGATAACTTCTGAAGCTGGTGTACCTTAGCTGACCACCATAGCTGCCCATATGACACTTTTCAGCTTACTCAGTTTCTCACATACTCATGGTTTAGTGCACAGGCATGCCCAAAAAATAATTGCAGTTAGAACCCATCCCTTTGAAACACTACAAGAAGATTATGAACTATGCAGCAGTTTCAACAAGCTTACCTTCTGTCTGTCTGCAGAGATCAGTGCTAGGGCAAGACTATGACTTTCAGCATGGGATGTATATAATCCAGATTTTAACCAGTGAAAGACACGTCACTGTCAGTGTGGGTCATTGTCATTTGAAAATGTCAGGGGTTTGCAAACATGCTAGACCAGAGCTATACCTTCTTTTCACGCATCTTCTTTATTCTGGTACCAAGGGGGCTGAAAGGATGTGTGATGTGGCTTTGATTGTAACAGACTGAGATAGGGACGTTCCAAGAGACCTGGACACTATACTCTAATAGGTAATAGCCTCTACATAGTTTCAAGACAATCTGAACCAAGAACTATATGCCACTAATTCATTTAAATGGAAATGGTTAATTTAGTACTCATTGCTAGTATTTTTTAATGACAGCAATGATTAAAGTAACATTTACTGCTTTTGCCACTGTTTTAATTGTTGCTTATCTTAATTTTCTACATGGCTGCAGACAGGTTTGATATTTTACTAAAAGAAAGGTTTTGTGAGAGTGTGTTAACATGGCAAAGTTTCTTGCTTTCTACATACAAATACACATAAGAGTGAACATTGTGAAACTCTGTTATTTATACATTGAATTTAATCTCTGCTTTTGGAAGTAGCTAAGGTATGTAAGTTTCTGTTCAATTTTTCATTAAAATAAGGAGTCTATTGCTCATCTTTCTGTGGTTTCCTCTCTGTCATGACAAGGATGTGGGTCTTGGTACAGCATTTAGACTTGATGACTCTTTGTGAAATTTGTGGGTGACTTTCAATGCACATTTCACAACTGATTCCAACACCTTTGAAGTGGGCTGTAACACATTCAATTACACTTAACCTACTTGCAATCTGTTAGATATTGATTATTACATATTATTAGTCAATCCAAAAAGAGCTTTATCAGATGATTGTGGGGTTATAAACATACTGGAATGCACATGTATGAACTACCTGCCACATCATTAATGAGATGAGAATAAATTTTGGAAACTAGTAAGCCATAATAAAAAAATAAAAAACAAAAAACAAAACAGCACACAGATTCCCACATTGAACGTGCACTCCATTACATCTGCAGCCAAAACAAGTGCAAATCAGTCACTACCGCCCAGAACAAGAGCAGAATTAACATAAGGACTAAGGCAATTGGCACCTGCATCCCTGTGTGATGTGTGATTACAATTTGCCAGCCCTCTCTATTGGATAGCCACAAAATATACCTTACCCTCTGCCTTACCCTCTGCATCAGCATCATGTATTACATATGTGTCATATGTCACATCTTTGCATGGCCTGGTCAACCTTAGGGGCTGCTCTTTATGCCCAAATATGACTATGTAACAGGCAGCAAGCAAGTTGAACCTCTCAGCAAACAAATTTCCTAAGAAATACTGCTTACCTGGAGGACCTCAGTAAAAACAGGGATAGATGCAAATGTCTGTCAGAGAAGTCAATACAGCAGAGATTAAGCTGCTAAGTGCAAATGTAGATAGAAGCCCAGCCCTGGCCAAGGGCTAAAGATTCCTGGGGCAAGACTCCTTTAATCCACTCATAAAATTATTGGTAAAGATAGAAACAGATATTATGGGAAAGCTGGTGTTGTACAGGAAGACAGTATTTGGAAACTGAGAGGTGATGTGCAAGAGAACACCTCACAGACACTCAGAGAATGGTGTTGAGGAACAACAGGTTAAGAGACAAGACTAGATTTCTCTGACTGAAGGGGAATTGTAAATGCTGTACGGGAAACAACTGGAATTTATAGTAAACTCTGCCATATGCTGCTGAGCATGAGCTCCCAGTCTAATTAGAATGTGCTTCTAGCTTAATTTTGTCAGGCTTTGTGGGTGTCTGTTACTGTAAAAATGTTATGTACCTGGAGCTGCTGTCTGTGGCTTTCCTGTTTTCAGCTCAGATGTGAGAACCAGCCCAGCAGTGGTTTCAGCAGGGAGTCACACTGGTGGTCATCTCATTTAGCCAACACTCACCCTTTCCTGGAGATTTGCCTGCCCCCGGCTGCAGAACCAGTCATCCTTCCACCAGGTGCTTTCACAGGTACCAATATAATGCAGAATTGTAGGGCATTTTGCATCCCTGTTGCAAAATTCATACCACACTCCCTGGCCCAGGCTGCCCCTACCCAGGAAAGTGGGTAAGCAGGCATTCTATCAAGACTCTGTCATTCATTATTTCCCAGCAGTGACTGAGATTCAGCCACTGTGCAATTTTTTTGAGAAGTTAAACACCAATTAATTGTTATCAGGCTGCATGGTGCAAAAAGTCTCCTGTAGGATGGAAAGAAGGATATCCTTGCTCATATTTAGCTTACAAAGATAAAAGGGACTCATCTGTGTTTGCAACATCCTCTGAGGTCCCCAGTTGCAGTGTTAACAGTAGTTTACTATTCTTTACACTTTTACATCGCCTCCCTTTTTTTTCCCCAATTTTTTACTATATTTCAGTCCTGGGACAATTCTTATTGATGCGTACAAAGTCTTGGCTTTCTTAGGGACTTTGAATCAGCACTGAAACTGATTATACCAGGAAGACAGTCCTCCAGAACCATCTGACCATCTGAGCATCTACAAGTTTCACACACAGAGGCTGTTTTCTCCCTGCTCAAAACACCCATGGCTGCCTCCATGTCAGTCTCTATGCTGGATTAACAGAGTTCTCAGTGCAGGGACATGAGGCATGAGCCAAGCTGAGTGGCAGCTGGTACACAGATAATTCTTAGAGCTTTGTCCTACTTTGGCATCCAGGATGACGGTATTGGCAAGGACGTCTTTCCACGCATCATTTTGCAGAGTCACAAGCCTTTTTCATTATGTGGCCACTCTATGCTCTTAGAGATTAACTCATCTGTGTTCTGTATTATCCATACTTTATGTGGTTACTTTAAATAATTAACTGTAAGTTTCATCCACATTTTTGCTTAATCTGACACAAGGTACCCCTTCGGGATGTTTCCACTGCCTTTGAAAAACTATTAAACAATGTATTTCAGGCTTTTTGAGTGGTTGCTGTAGTGAGTAAGCTAAAGAGAGTTTTAGAGTATAGAATGGGCTTGAAATGCCATCCCTACTTAGAGTGTCAGTGATCCTGTAACCTTATCTAAATTAGTACAAATAAAAGCAGGGTGTTCTGTGATATTGCTAAACTATCTAAACAATGTATTCTTTGAAATCAAAGAATGGCCAAAACAATCATCAGCAAAATTCCTTTTATAATAACGCAATAGTAATTAACACAAAACCTAGAGGAGCATTATACCATTTTCCTTGGAAGACCTGTCAAACTGAGGATAGGAAAGTAGTGCATAACCTTAAATATCTGTTCCTTTTTTCAGCTATGGATGTCTCATGGGCTCCAAAAACAACTCTAACTTCTGATTTGTTTAATCTATAATTTGAAGAAATTACAGGGAGGGAGAGAAGGTCACTACTGGAACTGAGCAACATCTCTCAAGATGATCAAAAGACATGTAACTTAACACAGTTTCCCTTTGCAACGACATGATTAAAACATAGGGAAGGATAGTGTTCATTTCAATGTTCTGACATGAGCTTGTATTTTTACTGTACAAAGTAATATTTCTTTACTGTAAACCTAGCTTGGTGAAATAATGGTGTCATAGCTGACATCATGGGATTTCCAGAGTTTGGAATTAATTTCATTAAAAAGCCTACTGGTTTTTTAAGGAGAGCTCCTTGCACAAGGACTGCTGGTACTGATGTCTCTCATTAAGATTTTAATGCTCTCCTTTGGACATGTGCACCAATCCTGCAAGGGACTGAAACATGCCTGTAGGTTGTCTTGCTGACACCAATCGGATGTTAGAACATACATATATTGCACTCAATACTCACTTTGAGCATCATGCATACAGGGAAGTGCTCTGGCTACAGTGGACACCTTTAATATTAGTAGAGTTTTGTCCTTAACTTCGCTAAATAGAAGGATTCCGTTTATTAAGGAAGAAGGATGGGTGTTGCCTGCCTAACACAAGACACTTGTATAGTGAATACTAAAAAGTGACTCTTGCCAAAACCCAGAGAGAGTTGTAGATCCAGTTCCTGCTAATAAGCAGCAAATTAAGGATCTCATAAATCTCCCTCTCCTCCAAGCTGAGTATCATCAGAAATTCATTTATCAGTCTGTCTTTCTTCATTTTGTCCTACTAAACTTATTAATTCTCAGTAAGATGGCATTGCCAGAAGACATACCACTGTTTTTTCCCATGCTTCATCTTCAGAACACATAGGACAATTTATTCAAAATACAATTAGTTTATTTGTGTGTGAATGTTTGCCTGTGAAAATAGCTGCAAAGTGATTGCCAGATCCTAAAAATTTGTCCTTTTATGTACAAAGCAATGCACTGCTACCTCAACACAGGTCTCTGACAGGTTGTTTGCAGGCCACATAGGCATTAATGTTGCTCTTTTGTCTAAGACAAAAATTATTTTAGATAATTACTCACTAGTAATTACTCACTATTTTATTACTCACATATTACTCACTGGTTAGGAAGATTTACAACTGCACCTGCTAAGAACAGTCTAAGCATAGCATAGGGGTGGGTGGGTTTTGCATGGGCATCATCATACAGCTCAAGAGAAGGACAGGTGGTGTTTCAGTTTGCCCCAGTGACAAAGACTTAACATCAGGCCAAACCGATGAGCTGGCTGGAAAACCAAACCAATGACTAGAATGCATCACCACAGGACCAGAGACAATCATTGCCCTTTCCACTGAATAGCTCCCAAATATGAAATTTTACAAGCACAAATGTCTAGATATCTCCAACTCCTTGTCTGAAGAGTGAGAGACTACAACTCTCATCAAAATATCTCTTAACTCTGAGAAAGAAAGCTTGTCTTTTGGTTTTGTAAATGTCCTCAACAGCACATGCTGGCTCTGATTATTTCAACTCTTACAAAAAAACTAAACAAACCTAATTCAGTTGAAGAAGTGTGAGATTCAAATTCACTTAGAAAGGAGATACGCCCTCTATTTCAGACTAGCTGATGGAAGAAGGCTATCCAAGCTGCCCACAATGTGTTTGAGGAGGTCAGATTTGCACATGTTTATTGTAATTGATCTGTTTCTACCTAGTCAAAATACAGAAAAGAAAGAAAAAAAAACTAAAATGCAAATTAGAGAATATTGTATCGAAGCCAGGCCATTTTACTTCCTAACATGAACAGCAGATGTCCTCCTTACACTGAGCCAGCTGCTCAATGGCTGTACCAGCTTTGGGCATGCCACCTGGAGAACAGGTATGTGTGCTCATATTTGACTTCTCAAAAGGACAAAGCTTCTTGTCACAGTCAGGAGAGACATTTTACTTTTGTGAGCCCAGGTCATTTAAAATGGGAGACAGTCCTTCCATCTAACTCATCTCTCAGGGTGTTTTGAGGCTTAGTCTCAGGTACATGGGTAAGATTTGTTTAAAGAACTTTGGAATATATCCCCTTCTCTAAGATATTTCTGTTTATGATGCATAAATAATGATTTGTGTCTTTTAACAACACAGCCTGTATCCTGTAATATTGACAGGATCTGATTAATGAAGGTAATTGCACATAATGCAGATCAGTAGTTTACAGAACAATTTAAATGACAGGTTCTTAGATCACTATAGTGACATAACTGCAGCTTTTAGCAATTCTTAAAACATCAATATCCATCTTTTCTTTACAGACTTTCACTCCATGTCTCACCTCAATAAAGAATTGAAATGGCCTCAGTATAACAACACACTGCTGTCAAATCCCATTACTTTTCCAGAAGAGCTCCTCCACACTCAGTTAAATCCTGTCTCTGGATAGTAGACATAAAAGGCTAGAAATGAGGATGCACAACCTGTCCTCCAATAATGTCCATGCAGCCATCTGAAATGCACCAGAAGTGCAGTTATGTCACATATTGCCTACAGCAATTGAGAATTTGGATATTTATATCTTTAGATGAGTACTTAGGCCTCAGAGGTAGGGTAATAGCAATAGTATGGCTTTTTATAGCTGCTGTTGTTTACTGTCACGAGTATTGTAAATTATGATACAATCTTTTCTATCTAAATGTCCATTAGCGGAAATAGTGGTTGAAAGGTTTTATGAACAGCTCTCTCTCTTGAAGTTTCCCATTACATCATTACATTCTATTATTTAACTGCCATTTCAATTTTTTAAGTTCTTTCTTCAGTTTTATTTAAAACCTGCATGTTTCTTGGATCCTCAAAGTGAGTCAATATTAATTGGTCCAAGTCACACAGGAATTTCAGAAACCCTGCACTGCATTATATTAGAAAACAAGCATGTAAGAAAATTCCTGATCATTACCTGGGATGAATGTATAATAAAACTTAAGTGTCTCAGAGAATTCAACTCTCTATTGACTTTAAAGAAAAAAAAAAGGAAATATGCAAGAAGAATTAAACTGGCCATCTTCAAGCTGGTGAATAAGAGGGAGAAAGTGTACAAGGGCCACTTGAAAAGGCTTCATAGAACACTAGTGAGAAAATTCAGGGCATGCAGAGTACAAATGTCATTCACCAACTGGACCAAGATACATCAGCAACAGATGATCCCCTGCAGAATTATACTTCCCAGATAATTTCATACATGAGTTTTATGAGAACCCTTGTGAAGGCATCTGTTGTCTGATGAGCTCAGGAATGGCTGACACAAAAGACAAGACACATCCACAGAGGACAGAACAATTTGTATTTTCTTAGCAGTGATTTTTGAGAATGCAGGATTCAGATGCAGAAAATTCTAGAGTGTTCAAGCATCAAATGCAAATAAACTAACTGGAGGTCACAAGAAAAAAAACAAGAGGACACAGTAGTGAGAGAGATTTCTGTATTGCAAACCTCATTGTCTGTACTCCTGTTTTGCATGCCTGTCTGGTAAACCACTACCAAAAAAAAACGTGCCCTCCTGTGAAAAAAAAAATGCTCAGAAAACTGCTGCCATCTTAACTATCATCAAAAGAATTAGAAATTTAACTTTCCTAATATAGGTAGCTCTCATTTTTATTTAAGAGTTAGAGAACAGCATCTCTCCCAGTTGGTGAACGAGATGATGACATTGAAATGCTCTTTTCTGTGGTATCTTACTAGAATCTTACTAGTTACTTACTTACTATGATAATCCAGTTTGAAAATATATGCGTGACATGACACAATAGAACACATTTCACAAGACTCTTCCATAGGTCTTTTAAAATAAAACATGTGACTTTTAGAATTTATCATCTCATTATCATCTACCCAAAAGTGACTCTATATCCTGGTTGAGGATGTGAAGGTTGGAGGCAATCTTGGCTGCAGTGACCATGAGATGATAGAGTCCAGGATCATGTGTGGAAGAGGCAGGACACAAAGCAGGACCGTGACCCTGGATTTCAGGCGAGCGGACTTTGGCCTCTTCAAAGACCTGATTGGACAGATCTCATGGGAAAAGATCCTAGAAGGNCATCACTAGCGAAAGGAAGATGAGGAGAAATGTGGGACCACTGCTGAACACAAAGGGTGCCCTGGTGACTGAGGATGCAGAGAAGGCTGAACTACTGAATGCCTTCATTGCTTCAGTCTTTACAGCCAAGGCCAGCCCTTGGGAAGCCCAGTCCAGCAAGGATAGTAGGATGGCCTGGACAGCAGAGGACTTGCCTTTGGCAGATAAGAAAGACATTAAAAATTTGTTGGCCAAGCTTAACACTAATAACCTGATGGGATGCATCTAAGAATGCTGAGGGAGCTGCCTGATGTGGTTGTTAAGCCACTCTCTACCATTTTTGAACAATCATGGAGGACAGGCAAGGTCTGAGGTCCCTTCCAGCCCTTAAGATTCTGTGATTCTGTGTTCTGTGATTCAGCTTCATAGAAGTAACACTGATTGGTTACAAGGCTTTGAGAAGATTCCAAGTTAACTACACCTACTTGTATTTCTGTGCTATTAATCATTGTAGTACTATGAGTTTAATCAGCTCTTGGTGTACAGGATTTCGGTCACAGGTGTTCATCTTGGGCATGGCTATACACAGTCCAGAGAAGAAACAGCTTCAATATAGTAAGATTGATAATTTAAAGGTCACAAAATCAGATTTAAATGAAAGAACGGTACCTATGATATCTAGTAATATTACATTTGGGAGAACTTTGGGGGGAAAAAAATAACACCAGTTCTACAAACTGCTGATAGTTACAGGGGACATGGAGAAAAATGAAAGACAGTTAAAACCTTGGTGTGGTCTTGCAGTGCATGAAGCTATCACCATGTCACATAGGTGACAGTGTCTCTGACAAGCCACATCAGTGACAAACAGTTCTGCCATCTCTAAAAATAGCTCCACGTCTGCCTTCTTCAGAGAAACCACCAACAATTGCTCTCTGTCCCAGAAAGAAGGGCAACGGTAAATTTGAGCCACCTCTCTGTCCAAGATTTCCTACAGGTAAAACTCACATCAGATTGAGACAATTGAGGACAAAAGTGTGACACAGCAAGAACACAGAAGGTTTCTGCAGTCTGACTGCAGTGGGACCCAGGTCTTCAGGAAACCTTACAGGCTATGTGGTGGTGATACTTCACCAAATGTCCCCAGTTAGTTAACAGAATATTCGATATTCCAAATTATTTAATACTAATGGAAGTAATTTCTATTATTTGGGTATGCCTTTGGAAGTGAGGAACTGTATCTTTGCAAGGGTCTAACAAGATTTATTCAGTTTTCAGCTATCAATTCAGTTGCCTAAAACTAGGTATTTAGTGATATTTGATATACCCTGGGTTTCCCAGACATGGGCACAGGGCTGACAGATCTGACATAACATCTACAGAAGATCCATGGTCTTCTGCATCAGGAGACAGACCTGAGAGACCTTACAGCACTTTGCATGCTCATCAAAACTAATAAGGCAGGATCAGGTGCTGAAAGGGGAAAACATCAGATTCCTTGGTGATGAGGAGCTCCTGAATAGCACAGATAACTCTCTAACGGAGAATGAGCTGGGAATCATCCTTAACCTGGAGGCCAATTGTGAGGTCTAGAGTGAAACTATATGTTGGGCAACTGAATTGAGTCTACGTTTATGTCAGCTGAGTTTCACTGTGTAGCTGCACACACAGTGGCTTGCAAGGTTTCACACCAATACTCATATATATCACTTCTCTGGAAATGCTACAGAGAAAACATGAAAGGGTGCTGATCTTGTCTTCACACCACAACAGATGACACAATTTCTCACCAACACTTCTTGCTGTAAACTACATATTTAAGGTGGTTTTTTGCCTTTGTCACAGGTACAAATGTCAAATATCCTAAAGAGGAAAAACAAAACCCACATCCTTTTCAGTTAGAGATATATATTTAACAGTGAATAAGGGGGAACACCAGACAGAAATCATGGGAGCTTTCCTCACTTTGTCCATATCTGCTGCTGTTATTCTCGCGGTAATTCATGGAGGTAAGTGTCCAATTTTTTTGGAGGTAAATACTGACATACAGAGTTCCAGTTAAGCCAAAATGTATTAATGTAAAGGAAGTAGTCATGATTATTATTCAAGTTCTTTTCATTAACTCTGTCCCACTCTCTTGCATATGTTTGATCTTTTGTACAAAAAAAAAAAAAAATCAAACAGGTTTTGCATGCACTGCTTTAATTACAGCTGCACAGAGGACAGGCTATTTGGAGGAGTTAACATAACGATTATCTGACCTTTCTCTCCAGAGGCATGAATATACATTAAACTCTCCATTTTCTGTTTTTCTGAAAAACAGGTTCATGTTAAGTGATTTACACTACATAGCCCAGTTTCCAGATGTCCTCCTAAGTCACATATCATGTGGCAGATATGGGGCTGTTGATCACAATGAAAGCTAAGAAATTAACCATGGCAGTGAACTCTTAGAAAATAAATCTGTGCAAGAATAGTAATACTTGAGAGTTTTTCTTGTCAAAGCTGAACCCACTGATCTAATTTTGGTCCCACTGGAACATACAGAAGTAGTACAGCTGAGCAATTTTAAAAGTCTACCCCGTACATGTGTACATACTTCAGTGTCTGCATACTTTGTAATTGCAATAATTGTTTTTTCTGACTTTCAGTGTCTTACAGTGTTTGTCCACCCAGCTGTTTGTATTGTGTCTTATTTTTATTTTTAGGTTTGTGTGGGGATATCATTGGAGGAACTGAAGTAGCACCACACTCAAGACCTTTTATGGCCCTAATCAAAGGAGCAAAGGGATCTATTTGTGGAGGAGCTTTGATAAAGGACAACTGGGTGTTAACAGCTGCCCACTGTGATGTGTAAGTTCTTACTCTGATTCAGAGATTGTCCTTAGTGAGTGTTTGGTGTCTGTTCAAGAAGGAAAGTTAAGATCTATGGTAGTCTTTATGAATTTAGCATGGCCATGATTGTGTACTGATCACTGTGTTTTATAATTTATGTTGACAAATGTGCTTCAGTGAGCAAAAAATAATATTACAAGGTATACTGGTCTCCACTGTTTCTGAAGAGATATTTTTACAACCTTTTAGCTGCATGCAAGCACAGAGTACCAACACTAAAGCAGTGAATTTGGGGGAAAGGTTTATCCCTGGTCTTTCAGTCAGCCAGTACACCAGGCCAGAAGACTGGCCAGTCTAAACAGCTGCTCAGAAAACAGAGATAAATTCTTGTCATTTTATTCCGTAAAAGATATGCAGTTCACCACAGAAAGAGTCCACATGAAGTTACACAGGAGCAAAAACCCTCCAGAAAGATGACAGGAAACACTGAGACCTCTATCCTACTGGACATGTTGGCTTGTCAGCCAACCTTTCTTCTTCCTGTCTGACTCAAGATGCAAATAGCTATTTGCCTCACAGAGTCCCTCAGCGAGGCAAACTATGAGGTTTAAATCACACAGCCCACCCCTTGCCTTTGTGAGGAGGACTGGAGCTGCTGCTGAGCCAGACCTCACACAGGCTCTGTTGATAGCCTGTCAAGGACCAGTAAATCACTGGACTCTGCAGACACTAGAGAAATTTATCCATCCCTCTTCTCCCCATCCAAACAGGGAGGTATCTGAGACCTACTACAAAGAGAGCATAGGGTTTAAAATTTTCATATTAATATAAGGTAAAGAGCATTTCCAAATGAGATTGCATTTAAGAGAAAATACAATAAATTAACCTAATGATGCTCAGTGAAGAGTCAGACAGCTCTTAGTAGCTGAAGGAAAGGAGCAACCACTTTCTCAGGATTGCGTTTGCCACAGTAAGGTACAAATGAGGACCAACCTACATATCTGCTTTAAGAATATTGTCCCATTCAGCTATAGTATTCGTTGTTCTCCCACTAATAGCTATATTTGTGGTTTGATAAAAATGTCTGCTTGGACTGCTTAACCAGGGAGTGCTAGACTCCTGGTTTCTACACCAGAGAGCCCTAGCAGGCACAACTGTCACCATTCCAGCATCTAGTAAGTATATGAAGCTGCAGAACATTTTAGAGAGAGGGAATGAGAAAATCAGAAAATGGTGTTGAAATTCTAGTGCAAATGGTAGTGCAAAGCAATAGTACAATTCAGTCCAATCATTATGATCTCTGAAATAACAGCACTGTGAGCTGTTCTTCTAGATTTTCAGCACAAATAGCAGAGGCACAGTTGTGAGACCACTACCAACAACAAAGCTGATGCATCCACCCCTTATTCAGGTCCCAAAGGGAAACAACAGGGGTAGGTTCAGAATCAAATACCTGCATCTTGCCTATGTTCCTGGGAAGCTGAAAATACGATAGCATGAATTTTGATTTATTGAGTCAGTTCTTTTTTAACTACTTCTAAACACAGGATAATCTTTTATGTTTTTGTAAATCACTGTTGCTTTTCAGGCATGAGAAAGAGAATGTAGCAGTTGGACATTATAGCACCACATTTAACAGCAAAAAAAAAAGAAAATGAGGTTACAGTAAGTGAATCTAACTAACCATGTTGTCTCACCTCTCAGGAATGGAGGCAAAGTTACTCTTGGAGCTCATTCACTGACAGCCAGAGAAAAAGAAAAACAGGTTTTTTGGATTGCAAAACAAATTCGCTATCCATGCTATGACTTCAGTAGCAAGGAAAATGACATTATGCTGCTGCAGGTAAAGACTCACGCGTCACTCATGGAATATGCATCCTCTGTGATGCACCAGTTTCCTCTTTCTTGTAAGGAAGGTGAGACAAGGGAGTTTTCAGTGCCTTTTTTCTGGAGTGGTACAGTTTGGTCTGCTAATCTGGCAGACTGAGGAATTTGGGATGCACTGGAAAATAAGGCAACCAACAATTCCTGTAATGCATGCCAATGCTAGAAGTAGAAAAATGCTGGAACTTCACCAAGATATTTAAATTTCTATTTTTCCAATGAAAGAACAAAGATTGTCCACTGAAAGAAGCATATTTCACACACAGAAATTATTTGTTTTAAAACCCCAATGTTCTGTCTGAAAACTGGTCCTAAGTAAAAATATACGACTTCTTGGATTCTCAGTTTTGCCAGCTCCAGTGATTACTGTTATTTTGTCCTCACAATGGTCTGAGAGCCAAAGTAGTAAAAACTGTATTTTTGTTATAGCTAATATTTCAGCAGAAGCTAAATAGGTTTTCATGAGAGAAAGAATAGTTATTTTCCTCATTCTTCCATTGATTACACAAATCCTGTCACAAAGAAACAATCTCAACAAGGGATTGCAGCAATCCGCTATTACTATAATGGAAAAGATCCAACTGTTAACATGCAGGGACTTCTGTTGGGCTCTGCCACATAATCACTGTTTTCTGTATCTTTTGCAGCTTCAGAAAAGAGCAAGACTTAACAAAGCTGTACAAGTCATTCCCTTGCCTACCTCAGACAATGATCTCAAACCAGGAACAACTTGCACAGTAGCAGGATGGGGACAAACTCACAATCATCTGAAAAAGCTTTCTGATAAGCTGAGGGAGGTCAATATCACTGTCATCAGTAGGCAAATCTGCAATGACAACAAGCATTATAAAAACAACCCTATTATAACAGAAAACATGATATGCGCAGGGGCTACGAATGGAGGAAAGGACTCATGCTATGTAAGTACATTTACTGTCTCCATATAGTCAATCTTTAAAATTAAAAGTCAAGTCTTGGCTTTTAAACAATTACAGCTTTTGCTTCTGTTCAGTTCAATGGAGAGTTTTATTAAAAATAAGTGAATTTACCAAGGCTGGTTCTTCTAAGTCTTAAAATCAAAACTTCTAACTGATAAATTCACCTTCACAGACTTTGGGTATTGTGGTTTTTATCCAGGCATGGCAGATAGTTATTCTCTTCTTCATTAAAATTATTTTAATGGAAAAATCTCCGCAAAATAGCTTACAAGCTATTCTTAAGCAGGCAACCTCAGTGGAACAACTTCTCTGACATCAGAGGGCTTTGACACAGGGTTTGCTGATAGAAAGCATTTTGATTGAGCCCAAAGTCAAATGCACGACTGTGTAAGGACTCCTACAGTTTTTTAAATTTCAGCGTTGAACTAACAAAGTTACAAAAAAGGTACTAATTTCCAAAGACTGCCTGCTTTTCAAAAGGAAAGTTTCCAAGTTTATTCTTTTCATATTAAAAAAACTTAATATATCTTAGCATTGAGCTACATTCATTCCCCATTACTCACATTTTGAAGATCAGATTGAACACTTATTTTGTGTTTCACTATTGAAAATCATTTTAAAAAGGAAAAAAAAAAAAGAAATTGCATTCTTCCAAGCAACTGGTGAAAATTTTACTGAAAAGAAGCACTTTTTCGCTTTTGTAAATTTGAATGTTTACTTGTTTTTCCCTTTTTTCCAGGGGGATTCTGGCGGACCTTTAAGATGCAATAATGTGATGAGAGGCATTACTGCTTTTGGGAAGGCAAACAAGTGTGGTACTGTTGATAGCCCTGGTGTCTACACTCGACTCACAAAGCACTACCTCAACTGGATAAGGAAAACCATAGGAGGAGCCTAATAGGTTTGAGTTTGACCAAGTGATTTCCTACTTGGTGCTTGTGTATCAGTATCTAGTTTTAAAATACACTTTTTAAAATAGCTTCACTGTTCTGCTAAAAGAGGTATTCCCACAATGAATTTTAGCAGCTTAATGTCCTTAGAGATGAAAATACATATGTCTGTTTTCAGGGCGGATGTGGTTTTAAAAGGGCTAGAACATAGCACTCTGCTAAAACACCTTTTATAACTTACATTGTCGGCCATTTGATGGGGATTTGCAACTTCAGCTTCCAACATGCTTGCTTTGGACATTCGAACTGACCTCTACATGGATAGATTCTTTTGATGAAGAACCAGCTGCTTGTGTCTTCACTGTATGCTCAGTGTATACTGCACTCTTCTGTACCTGCACTTCTGCAAATAACCTTGAAAGTTAGTGAGATGCTAAGTACAACCCTGAACACTTGAAAAACCTGTCAGTTTCTCTGCAGCAGAGCTTCCAATTTTAGAGGTGTAGGACACTGCTAAGTTTCAGAAAATAAAGTTTCAGCAATTGCATTTGATTTTCATTCATAATAAATGTGCATTTCACAGAATCACAGAATCACAGAATGGTAGCAGTTGGATGAGACATTTACAGATCATCCAGTCCAAACCCCATTGCTCAAGCAGGTCCACCTAGATCAAGTCACACAGGAATGCGTTCTGGCAGGTTTTGAAGACTTCCAAGGAAAGAGACTCCACACCCTCCCTGGGCAGCCTGTGCCAGGGCTCCCTCACCCTCACAGTGAAATAGTTTTTTCTTATGTTTAAATGTAAATTCTTGTGATCCAGCTTTTTTGCATCGCTCCTTGTCCTGTCACTAGATACAACAGAAAAAAAAGTGATGCCCCAACCTCCTGA
>WBNH01006328.1:0-46949 GCA_013401255.1 Urocolius indicus | reverse complement strand
GTTATGCACTCACAGAAGGCTATCAGGTTGGTCAAACAGAATTTCCCTTTGGTGAATACATGTTGACATCCCCCGATAATCATCTTTTCCTTGATATGTTCAGTGATGACATTCAGGATGAGTTGTTCCATCACCTTTACAGGGATGGAGGTGAGGCTGACCAGACTGTAGTTCCCTGGGTCATCCTTCCTGCCCTTTTGAAGCCTGGAGTGACATTGGCCTTTTTCTAGTCCTCAGGCACCTGTCTTGGCTTCCCTGATTGTTCTAAAATGATGGAGAGTGGCTTAGCAATCACATCAGCCGACTCCCTCAGCACTCTTGCATGCATCCCATCACGACCCATTGACTTATGAGTGTTAAGCTTGGCCAACAAGCCTTTAACCTCTTCCTCATCCATCAAGGGAAAGTCCTCTGCTGTCCAGACTTCTTTCTGGACTGGCCTTCCCAAGCACCAGCTTTGGCTGTATGGTCGAACATACAAGCTTCTTGGTAGTCATTTCTCAACTGATAATCAACATTCCCATTTTTTAATCTGTTTTGAATAGGATACAAGATGATGCGAGCAGTTTAGTAGCAGATTTATTGTAAATTAATCATCAAATTGTTTTCAGCAACCATGTGATTTATGAACAGCAGAATACGAGGTTTTAAAAATTATGAGAACTGAAGACAGTTTCACATTCATTTCCAGAGACACTTGGGCCCCTGTTAACTTTGCCTATCTCTTTTCAAGTATTTGATCACAACGCAATCTTCCATGAACTGACACTGCTTTACTCTCCTACACTCCCATTCCTCGCTGTCTACAAGGAGATATTCTAAATAAATTTCCACCAGAAAAAAAAAAAAGTCCAAACAATATGAGTTTCTGGACTAACAGGGCCTTTAATATCCAAAAGCAAAAGTGAATCCTTACCCCTTGCATCTTGTCTTTCCTAATAATGAAAGCAAAGCTCCAAAGATGTCTGTGGATGAAACACTTTTTGGATAGCACTTCTGAATTTCATCTGAACTCAACGAAATTGGTGAGAAGGTGACAGCTGTCAGGTCTGCCAACACCCAGGATCAACCTGGTGCCCTTAAGGAATGGATGAACTAAATTGTGTTTGATCCAAACAGCATGCTCCTTTAACTATGTCCATGTGGATTATCAACAAGTTTATCACATAATTATGCATAATATAATTATTATGCAAATATTTATATTTGCATTATTTTCACTATCAAACATAGTAGATGGGTTTAAGGAAAGGAAACAATTCAAAATCCAATAGACATTTCTCTAACTAAGCAAGGTGTCATTACCACTATAAAGCCAATAAAGAACTCCCAAGAAATCTTAGGTAGTTACATATTTAACCTAGATCTCTAGAAATATTCAGACAGATTCTGTATCACAATTGATGTGACATAAAGAGAAATACACATCCACTGATCTCTGCTGACCTTAGCCTTCAAATAACTCAAGGCAGTTTACACAAATTGTCATGTGGTTCCCAATGGGCAGGCTAAGATAATGTAAAATCACTTACAATAACCATACCTAAAAGCAAGACCTAGGACTTTACGCTGACACTTGACACAGGGTGGATTCCATCCATGCTTGCTAGTCTAATATAATAAATATTATGTTATTCTTCAGATTTAGAATATCTTTCCTCTAGGATAAGTAAGACAAGCTACTAATATTTCACATAATGAGCTGAGGGGGGAAAATGCTTTCTCTTGAAAAAAATTGTACTATCTTTTGTCATTCGAAGGAACAAACATTTTTAATTATTGAGTAGGCAAGATACATTTAATCACTTGCTTTCAAGGAAAAGAAGGCACAAGAATGAGCTCAAATAACCATTAGAAAAAGCCTGTCTGCTGTGCTTGCTCTCCACAGATTCATGTCATTTCCACAGACAAGCTATGCCATCAGCTGCAACAGAAAAGAGTCTGCTCTCATCTGGGCTCAGGGCAATATGCAGGACTCTTCCTTTGTGACCTGTAAAATAAAATATGTACAAGAAAAAGGAAAGATACATCACAATTTTACAATGATTTGCCAGTCACTTTGGTCATCCACACTACAGTTTGTTCCACTTCTAATGTAGCGGTAAAATTGCTGGAGAGGATATCAGAAGCTTGTATTACCTATAGCGTATTTTTACATTAAGAAAGAGATGAATGCAATTTTTTTTTTATTAGAGACCAGGCTTCAACTGCCAGGACTGCACCACACTGAGAAGACATTTCTGTCAAAGAACATAGAGCCTGAACTCTTGATTCTCCATGCACTTACAACATCACTCATCTCTGTTGGGCAGTGTGTCTCACTGCTGAGCCTTCCCATCTGGCTGCATATGCCTTGCAGATAGTTTGCAGATGATCCAGCAATACTGAGAGAGTATCTTCAGCTGCTCAGTTATTACTGTTAAAGAGATCTTTTAACAGTGTTCCCATTAAATAATTTATTGGAGTTGTACCATGAGTTTGTCTGCAGTTGTAGCAAACTTTGGGATCAACACTCAGAGCCAGAAGCTAGACTAGTCTATCAGCACAGCAAATCTACAAAACTCATTAACCTGGTTATAGAAGAATCTACTTCAGCAGAAGCAACTGAATTTGAACTGAAGGTAGAAAGAGGCTAGTACTAAACTGAGACCTGTATTTACCTCACTGCTCTGACATAGATTTCCCATAATCTAGCACGACGTCAATTCTAAGCAAACCCATGAGGTTTTTAGGCACATGGAGACATAAGAAATTGAAAGCTTTTTTACTCTAAGCTACTGGGCACCTTATCTGGTTGGTTAAGTTACTGGCAGTCATGTAGCTGAGCTAGTCAGGGGGAAAAAAGAAACTTCTGAGACGTAGTATCTCTCATCTAAAACAGACCAGATGAACCACATCCTTAAAGCTTAAGCATGAAGGCATGAAGGAAGTCTTGAATAACCAACATGAACGCAGGTGATGTATGTTCTCCCATCATCTATACCTGAGTTCTCCATCAATGCAAAGGGATGGCATTCCTCCAGTTCAAAATAATTTTATGAGGATAAACACATGAGGAACTATAAAACTTTCTGAAACCATGACACAATATACCTCTGTTCTTCCTGAGATAATGTGATACACAGCATGGTTTCAGAAGGTTTTACAGTTCCATGTACAATTCCCTCATAAAATTAACTTATAACTTATTACTTATTACTGAAGATCAAGATCACATTCAGATATTTTTAATGTAATTATATATTTTGCTCACCTGTATGTTTACTTTGATCTACAACTTTCCTGAGGGGAGGGCATTTACATCCAAAATTAATGTTTTTTTTCCAGTAAACTACTCTAATAGTTCTTTCAGAAGTATCTCAATCAGTGCTCTAAAAAGGATACCGTATTTCAGTTTGTTAACTCTATTCTGAACATGCTCAGTAATAGGCAACACCAGCTACTAAACTACTCAATAATAGCTGACAGTGCGTCATTGTCAGTTGAGGTCTTCATCATTTTACAGGAGGATTAAACAATGGGATTCCATTATGATTGATCTGTTCATTTCTTTGGATGTAAAACTGATGTGGTTAAGGCTGGCTGAGGATGACCTAGAGCCATCTCAGAGTCATTCATCACAGTACTTTTTCTGAACATATTTTGATACAGTCACAATTTCTTCCAACATTTAATTGCTTTTAGTAAGGTATTAAGAGTCTTCATAACCAAGAATATATCTGTATAACAACTACCTGGTCTTTCTGAACATGAAAATTAGCTTCTTTTGCAGATAAGTAAACTGAATAGGAAATAGGATGAAAAATAACCCTCTAGCTTCACCAAATTACCAATCCTTTTGATTTATACGGTAAATACTTTACATCACAAGCTATTCTCAAAGGTAAGATTAAATCTAGATTTCATTTCACATAGTATATTCAAGACTTACAAAGATTTGAGAAACCTCAAGCTACAGTAGTTAAGACTAATGATTATGTCACCTTTCAAACCATTTCTCAGATCATCACAGAACATTACCTTAAGAGCTGTACATAAATGAAGAGGAGGAAGGAAGGAAAAGCAACACAGATATGCAGTATGGCACAAGGATAATGGGTAACCTGATCCACATACTTCTCTGCTGCCCTTTCTATTCCATTCATCTTTGTTTTGACTCTCCTGTGAGTCACTCCTAATAAGTCACTTTAGTTGACATAGAAACAAGTAAAATTGAATGGATACGAGTGACAGCAAGCACCAGAAACAAGAAGGCTGAATAGCAAGGAACTTTTATGTGTAGTGTAGCCTTACATGTACCAACACTGAGCTGCAAGGAAACTTCACTTTCCTGTAGCTGTCATTAAAATTCAGACAGCTCTAAATAACACATGGAGATTATTTAAAACATCATTTAGAAGCTGATTCAGTCTCCCTTGTGTGATGAGCTGCAAAATCAAAGAACACATCCAGTTTGTGTTATCTAGAAGGCCACTACCCTAGAATGTATAGGAAGCACACTCCATCCAGGCCTAATAGCGAATAAGCCTTAGAAAGAAGCAGAAATCTACATCCTGCACCTGACATGGCCCTGGAAAAGACAGGATAGAATCTCATCATTAAAACCAAGGAATTTTACAGAAGCAACTTACACTATTACATTAATACATCAATTTTTAAAATACTATCATGGTATGAATGATGTGCGTATGAATGAACATGTGTAGACAGAGGGAGAGTGTGTAGGTAACTGCTCTTTTAATGCTTTTAACTGAGATAGTTAAATAAAACAGGTAAAGCTATTAACTAAAATACTTACCATAGAGTTCTGATGAATTGGTAAGCATAGGATACTTCCATATTTTCATCTGATTTCCAGGAAGTCCTTGACCAGTCATCAGTTCACCAGTGTTGGGTAACCATAGCAAGGAACAAATCTATTGTAATTTAAAATTTTGGTTTAGTTTTCAGAAAGGGTCAGCATATACCATTCATGAGGTTTGAAATGTTATCTACAATGTTTAACAAGCCGCTGAGAAATAGTGCCAGCAGAATATTTACTTGTTTAGGATTGTTTTGTTCCTTGCAACACTTCAGAGTACAATTGTCTTATTGTCCTATCTAAATGTGATAAGAGCCTATCAGTATAAAACCAAAGCCTTTCAAATATATCCTCAGCTAAGTTGTTCCAGGAAAATCAAGTTATGCTGCTTTACACTAGATGAGAATCTCTTCCTCTGCCTGCTAATATTCAGACTCCAGAGATGGATGTTTGCCCTCTGACTCTTCTCACCCCGGCACTCTGGGAATTTTCCCCACAACATTCTCTTCATATCAAGAGTTTTGGCCAAAACTATTATTGACAATAAGGAAAAGATGATGAGAAGTGTCTGGCTGTAAGTCTACCTCCTCTTCAATCATCTCTGCATGGAGACAGAAATGGTGAATGAGAAACAACAAACTTCTGGGTCCAATCACATACTGCAATACCAAATGTAGCACAATTGCATATCCAGACAAAATCCCACTGTTCCTCTGAACCACCCTCAAAGTCAGTGGGAGTTTCCCAAATTAGCACAGCTACACAAGAAGATAATAGCCTAAGTATGCAGACATTTCATCATTTCACCTGAGAACCTGTAGCTGCAGTTTGGATGATTTTCTCATGATTTATGTCCCAGACACGCAAAATCCCATCTTTCATTCCACCCCCTGTAGCAAGGACTTCAGACTGCCAAGGACACCAGTTCATAGCCTAAAAAAAGAAAACTCAGATTCCAGAACAGACTATGAGCTTAGCTGAGAAAACAGAGTAGTTTTTGCTTAAAAGCCTAATTGGGAAAATGAACTGCAACAAGCAACCAGAATGTACACACACAGCAAGGTGTGTGTAAAAAACTCCAACTGCTGCTTCCCTTACCATTGCTTTACCATAGTCTACGCTGTTCTACATACACTCTTAAACCTTCAGTTTCTATGCTCAAAGGCCATAGACTCACACTCAGTATCAGAAGAACCCAGCAGCTTAGAGTCTTACTGCATAAGCAAAGCCACTGCATAATCATAGAATCATAATATGGTTTGTATTGGAAGGGATCTTAAAGATCATCTATTTCTAGCCTTAGCAATGTGACTAACAGATCTTACAAGATAACTAGTTTCTTTGGGTACACTTCCAGAATATGTCTAAACTCTACTCAAACTCTACCTGAAGAAAGCTACTAAGAACTAGGTTCATGTTTCAATAAAATCCTCTAACCCTTTAACCTCAGCCAGACTCAGATTCTTTTGGGAAGAAGCTCACAAATGCTGGACTCCCCTGCCTCTTATTGCTAATACCTGTTCTCTCCTACACAGACAGGAACTTTATAAAGACAAGGAATCATACATTGTCTCATTTCCAGTTTCCTACTCCAGACTATTTGCTACCAGCAATCACAAAAAAAAAATATGAGCAGAAAGGCAAAAGAAAGCTGTTATGTAAATTAATTGCAGAGGACAGAATTTTGAAAAACTTTAAAAACTGAATTACCTTGTTTGTTAACTTTTAAGCATTGAAAATTGCCTGCTGTGCAAGGCAGAGAGATAGAGACGGTTGTATATTTTATTTCTATTTGTCATTATATTTACTCATCCAATAAAATTTCCTAATCAAAGCCCTAGAAAACTTATCTGTGACTTGGAATGAAGAGAGATGGTCTTGAAATTAACAGCATCACAGTCACGGACAGGTATCAGTGAGATGATTTGAAAAATCTCCTACCTGTCCACATCAACAATGTGATTCCATGAGAGCAAGTATAGAAAAGCTGACATTCCTTCTATACCTTAACTGCTGAGGAATGAGGTATGGTTTTCAGTGGCTGTGACTGCAATTTCACACCAGGATCACTAGGCCAGATATTCAATATACCATCACTGGACCCACTTGCCAACAACTGGTTGGCCAGTGACCATCTGAGGCTGCAAATGCTTTGCTTGTTTTGGCAAAGAGTTCCAACATGGTGCTGAGCAACCCGAACATCATGGTGATGAATCGATCCTAGTCGTGAACCACTGTAGATTAGAAAAGATCGTATGAGTTTAATGTTAAAGAAGACAAGCTGTCATTACACTGATGTTTCTTCAGTGGTTTCAGAGTGAAATGTATCTGCAGAACCAGAGTATTTTATAGAATCATAGAATCATTACAGTTGGAAAAGACCTTTAAAATCACGAGTCCAACCACTTACCTAACACTGCCAAGCCCATCACTAAACTAAATTGTGTACCTCAGCACCTCATCTATGCGTGTTTTGAATATCTCTAGCGATAGTGACTCCACTACCTCCTTGGACTGCCCATTCCTGTGCTTATTAACATTCTTGATGAAAATGTTCTTTCTAATGTCAAATCTAAACCTCTCATGGTGCAACTTGAGCCCATTTCCTTGTGTCCTGTCATTCATTGCTAGAGAGATCAACCTCCCCTCACTAAAACTCTCCTTTAGGTAGCTGTAAAGAATTATCACATTGCCTGTCAGCCTCCTCTCCTCTAGGCTAAATAGCCCTAGCTCCCTCAGCCATTCCTCATAAGACTTGTTCTCTAGACCCTTTACCAGCTGCATTGCCTGACTCTGGATAGGCTTTTAGTAGAAGGAAACCCAAACCAACTATCAAAATCACACTCTGACTGTAGAGGTGGCTGACAACAGAAAGGAGCCAAGCAGCCAAGCTATTTAAGGTAAATTTGTTCCTTTTCTTCATGAAAGTCATTTTGCAAGATAATTTTGCCAAGGCCAGATACAACTCTACACCCAACAAATAGACAGTGTAAAACTGCATTGCCCTGGGAAAGGGCTCACTAGCAAGTAACAGTGTGTTCCTTAGTTCTGTCTCTTCCTTTGTCTCCTTTCTCTCTCCCCGTTCAAGGTTGAAAAGAAAATCTGCAGTTTGACACTGTTACACCAATTGCCTCTTAGGAAATGGATGCATGGTTCACAGCCAGCACTGTAGGAAGAAGTAAAAAAAAATACCATGCCTGGGAGCATAGCTACTGTTATGATTTAGCTCACAGACATGGGTTTTACACATCAACAGTAGAGTTAAACTGAAAATATTAAAAATACCTTGCAGTGCATTTTGAAAGAGATTCCTGCTGGAAAGTCACATTTCCAATTACTATGACGACACTGAAAAAAATCACCAAGTTCAATACCATCTTTCCAGGTATCTGAGAAGCAGACATCTGACACTACTGCAATATATTAATTTGAGGCAATAATGACTGGAGACTTTCACATACTGGCTCTTAAAAGATTTTTCAGACATGAGTTGAGTGATTTGGAAGTTCTAAAAATGCTTACAAATAAATGACTGTTTGCAAGAAATACCATGTTATTGTGCTTGTATTATGGACTTGACAAACTCTTAAGTTCACAAAAGCATGAAAGATTTCAATCAAGCAATGTCCCAGTGAATACTAAGCACATTTTTATGGAAAGTACATATGAAAACACATGGGAACACTGCATCACATGCAAAGGCATCATTATTTGCCTCCTGAAAATTTATATAGATTTTTATATAGATTTTTCCTACTAAATAATTGAATTGCCAGTGTGGCCACATTAAGAGTTTCAGTAATTCTAATGGTATTAATAGAAAGGAACCAGGCTCCTCAGAATCCTGGCTGAAAGGACATTTCTCCACTTAGCATAAAAAGAAATCAGAGTTATTTGCTTTTGACATAGAAAATGGCATCTATTTTGCTAAAGACAAACAGAAGCCAACAAAATTTTGTGACAGGTTAACTTATTTACAGGTTCATGGTGTTGTGTTGCTGGACTGTTTATCCACAAAAATTAGTATGTAATCCCAAAGTATCAATTGTCTACAGTGAAGTTTACTTTAAGAATGATGCTTTTACTTTACTAAAAATGAATATCAATTCCACATCTTTTTTTCCTAGTTATATGGACATTTTAACTATGAATGTTAGCATTAACTGTTCAGTTTCAAATCTAGCAAGAGAAATAAATGCTTTCTAAACCTAATCTGTCAAACATAACTGTAGTTCATGGGTTCGTGCTGAATTTCACCTGAGAGATCAAACTGAGATCATCTAAATTTGATCAGAGAGATCATTTGAATCTGATCAGAATGACGTGTAATTGAACATTCTGTTGTTTTCACTCCTTTGGCCAAGGTGAAATGCAAACTGAAATTAATCTTTACTGTAATAAGGTTACGCTATTTGACACTGGCAAGATGTTCCAGCTGCATCCTTGTAACTTAACCCACTCAGGATACCTGCACCGGCAACAGCATTTTATTAACTGATTGTTCAGCAGGTATCCTTGTAACCCACTCCACATAGAAGACCTCATGCAATCAACAGCCAGAGCATCTTATGAAATCAAAATTACCTCTAGTGTTCCTATCCAGAGATACTAGCTTCATTTTGAGTTTAATAATAAAGTCAGTCCACCCCTGCTATTATGTCTGCATTTTAGTAAAACAGAAGACTATCATAAGATTTTAAAATCAAAGAAGCATCTGTAATAAATAAGTCTCCCTTAAGGTGTGAGTCAAAAATCTGAAACACAAACTGGAAGGAAAAAGAAAAAAAACACCACAAAAGACCATACTTGATCTTTCTTGTCTGAGTCCTCATATTTTAATGATACCTAAATAAAAGTATTCTCCAACTATAAAATTCACTCTTGGCAAAGTCAAGGTCAACCACTTCAGTCCTCCTTGGGTTGTGGAGAGCAATGAGCTGGCCTTCCCTTGTAAATGCACAGCTGAAGAGATGTGCAATCCTTAACAGCTGTGTTTCACTGTGCATCTGAAAAGAGACATATAGTCTTGATATCAATGGAGGGGCAGTCTAAGCCACATGCCCTCTCCTCAGCACCAGGCAGGCTATGATTTTTGTAGTCCAGACACACTGGAGACAACACCATTTCAATCTCAGGCTTTTTGCAAAACTAGAGCCACGGCCTCAACAACCTAGCGAAATTTTGCAGGTGGTGACAGTTTTCTGGAAGGAGAGTAAGAAACAGAGTAGAGAGGCAGGCTAAATCCCCTTTGGCTGCTTTCCTGCTGTAGAGTAAATCTGCACATGATTCCTGAGATGGCTGATAAGTAAAAAGACAAGATAAATCACCTTTGAGCAAAGCCAGGGAGAACAGCCAAAATGAATGGTACATTTATCTAAGTTAAAGCAGCAAGACTCTTTCTGAGAATACACTATACCACTCACCTGCTCAGAATATAATGATTCCAGCTCAGAGCTCCAACTACAGAGAGGTGACCCAACATATTTCTCAGTCTCTTTTTGGTTTCAATGTCCCAGAGCTGTCAAGCCAAAACAAACAAAATATACTGATTTATCAACAAAAAGACAAAAGGTATTTATTGTCTTCATTTATCTGCAAGTAAGCCACTGCCTAGTTCTGATTTGACATAGGGACAACCTCAAGCTTATTCATTTCACAAGTAAGACAAGAAGGAGTATTTCCAGTTTTTGGCATGTAGATTAGTGATTAAGTCAGACAGGACTGAAGGCAATGCATATCTCTGAGTTTTGAGCTATTTATTTACATATCTGTATTTGGAAGCCCACACTTGAAAGCACTGGCTTTCAGTACCTTCAGATTGCTGACTCAGGACTCCAGCAGGTAGTCCAATATCATCCAGCATCTCAGCCGAAGGCCTCCAGAAATATTCTTTATATAAGCCTTGCAACAGCAGGCTAGAGGTACATGTATAATCAAACTGAAGATAAATTCTCATGTGGGAATCTACAGAGTTTTGAAGGCACTGAACACAAGAGTGATCTTAGCAAGAGAGATACAAGAAAAAAACAGCCTACACTAAGTAAAATAATTTAATAGAGGAGCTCCTGTTACTGGTGTAAACAAGAAAATCTGATTATCTCTTGACAACTGAACCATTAAGTCAGACATCAGCTTTTTAACGGCTTCGAAAGCCATAAACCTAGATAACACAGGATATCACTAAGCCATTCAGTAAGTTGCAGCATGATACAGGGAAGAGCTATATTGTCTCCAACAGAGTTCTTCTACAGTTTAGCAAATCTTTTTCATTTGTTTCCTTAAAAAAATAGCATGAAATTATCTTGCAGTCATTTTAGCTAAATACAGAGATAGATTAATAAAGCAAATTAACTAGTACTTGCACTTCTCCATCACTGGTGCCAATTGCAAGGCAAGTTCCTTCTTTTATCCAAGCCAGAGATGAAATATATTTGTAACTAGAATTCAAATCAATATTTTCAATGGCTTGAAGACTGCTTCCATTCCAGATGCGTGCAGCAGGTCCTACAGCCAGAGCAATGAGATTTTCAAGGCTCCAGTCCAGTATGTTAAGATCTAGAGAAAAGTATACTAAAAATTACTGCAAAAAAAATGTGGTAAGTAATAGGATGGGGTGAGGAGGAGTATGGTTTGCAGGGGAGAGGCTTTTTAATTTTTTTCAGCTATGGAAAAACTTTAGGAGAATGCTTCTATGAAATCATTACTAGCAAAATTCCTCCTACATGAAGGAGAGTAGCTCTAACAAACTAAGTTCTTCGTAAGTCTAATGTCCACTAACTGTTGTGTTTGCACTTACATTTGAAAAAAAAAAAAAAGTATGTTTGTAAAAAAAGCAGGAAAAATTAGGAAATTCAGATCCTTATCTTCAGAGCTTGCTTAGCAAGCATGTGACAGAAATACTGTTTCCAGTGCCTCTGATGCTGGGCACAATGCACTTGCAGATCCTGGCAGACCAAATCGCTACAGCAATTAGCCTCAAAGCAGTTTGCTGCATCAGGTAGGCCAGAGGAAGTTGGTATATCACATCTAACACCAAGCCAGGACATTTTGCCTTGTCAAGGGAAACTCTCAGTCGTCCACTTAGGACAGCTTAAAAGTAATTTTGCATCATCCCTGATGAACAGAATATTGGTAGCATATGCCAGGTCTCACATCATATTTTGGTAACTAAAATCAGTCTGAAGCACAGCTCAGCTATTTGACTACAGTCCTCACACTGGCAGCCAGAAATCACTTCCAAGTACTTCTGTTAATGCGGTTAGTCTAGGATTATACCTTGTGCACAATCACTGTACATCATACAAACAAACTTACGTCCTGTTCACAGATATACATGAACATTTGCAAGGACATGTTGAAAAAATCTCCACAGGGACAATTACAAACATTCAGAGTTGTTCATTAGACCTTACAAAGTGTTAAAACATGTATTTGCTGCTGTACAACAGAGATCCACATGTGTTCATGTATAACCTCTGCATGTTTAATTTTTACATCAACAAAGACATATGAATCTAGTTTAGAAGGTATCTATCATGCCAATCATAAATTATGTCACTGATTTCTCCAAATATAAGAGATTTCAATGCGTGCTCTGTGAAGTTGCTGCTCTGTTGACTGGCTGACAGATATCTGAGGCTGACAGCTGAAACACGTAACATAGTTAAGAAGATGACAATATACGTAATTAAGGATATTGGTTTGTTTATAAAGTCATAGTGAGATGTAGCTGAAGGGAAGTGCATGAGAGTTAGCTAGTATTGATTCTATGATCTGCTCAGGCACATGTGCATCCCAGGGCAAGCTCTTTCCAAAGATGTATCCTTGTAATCATGTATCATGCATATGTCCTGCAGAAATTCCATTTTTCATAGAATTTCATAGAATTTTCAGAGAATGGCAGGATTGGAAGGAATCTTTAGAGATCATCCAGTCCAATTTTATGTGAAAGGGACACGCCTTTGTCATTTTTCTTGAAATATACGTAAGAATTTCCAGTGTCTACAAAAAAACAACACACAGGAGAAATTAACTTACAGTAATCATCACGCAAGTCAGTAATATGAAGTCTCACATCTGGCTTCAATGGTGTGGAAGATTTCACTGTGGTAATAGCTCTAAACTCATTCTGGGTCCCCCCTTGGCATCCTGTATTTGGAGATTCATCACACAAAAATCAGCAATGCAAAACACCACCAGTTTTTCACAGGCCTAAGCATTTTACGTTGTCTCTGGCCTCTTCATGGTCCAGAGGAGGCCAGAAAGGTTTAATTTACCCTGGGTAGGCTCAAAACACTAGACACAGTAAACTAAGTACAAGTCACCTTTTATCAACTCTTTCAAATCCCACAGATTTAGTGAGCTAGAAAGAGAACAAGGTTTATTATCTTTTGTTTAAATTGTACCAAAGCTCAATATAGACCATGGGTTTTTTTGTCTTTTTCAACTTGGTTATCTGTCAAAAGTTAATAGCAAAATGTTTCATATGAGCCCTCCCACTTCAAAATCCCCTCATACAGCAATTAACTTTTTTGTTTTCTGGTGTTAATTTCCCATCAAAATATCTCCCCCATCAATACGTAACCACAGGAAAAGGGTGCACACACACTTAGATCACAGCATACTGAACTTGTGACAACAGATAAGAAAAAAAGACAAGCAAATACAAGTATGGGCAAAAAAAGAGTCATCTTTGTGGTCATTGTCTATATTATGCTGTAAGAACTTCACAGGAAAAAAACAAACAAACAAACCCCCCCCCCAAAAAAAAAACCAGATCAACAGCACTGTGGATCATTTATTGTTTATTTTTTATGTGTAAGAAAGTGTCTTGCTGCAATGTGCAGAGAAGACAGCTGGAGATTCATGTTTCTGCACTTTTTCTGCACTTCTTCTCTGTTTTCTGCACTTGTCTCTGTTTTTTTTTCTTATTCTCCAGAGAGGAGTATTTATAAGTATGAAAAAGTTCAGGGGTAGAAGACATTACTTACCTGTACAACTAACCTTCTCTGTTCAAAAAACAACCAACTCTGACAAACTTTTGTACTCTCTGTCTTAAATACACACATAAACACCCAATATGGAAGTCCAGGGACAAATTGTAGAGAACTTACTTCACATTGTCCTTTCACACTCAGTCCTGAATCTTCCTCCCTAACACAAAATTCATTTCTGCTGGACAATAAATGCTTCCCCTCTTGGCTGTGGTACCTTCTCTGTCTCCAAATAAAGACTGAAGATGAGGAAGTAGCAGGTCACAGGGGTTTTCTTCTCTATCTAAAATGTTGTGGTTAAAAGATCGAGCAGGCTTGCAGGAAAAACCTTCTCAGACTTGCCTAATGGGATATGTAACATTGCCTTCTAACCTTGAAAAAGTCCATTGTCACAGAAATGAGACTTCAGTGTACAGAGAGATCTGTTTCTAACATCTAGATTTGGTTATTTTTTTGAAAACTTTACCAGAACTTTCTGAACTCAATCAATTAAGATAATTCAGGAAAATTATGTAATAGTTGGATGAATGGTAACATTTTTGAAACACTGTGAAAAATGTTTTTCTTCATCAACAATGGTAGTTGGTATTGAGCAGTGAAATACAATAGATGAACTCATCTCTGTAACTCATTTCAGGTTTCTCTTCTCTCATGAGTAATTCATCTACCCCCAATTCATACCAATTACACTTTCATGTCTATTTACCTACTCCATCAAGACATGAATCAGAGTTATACAATCATATGTGCATAACAGGCTTTTTAATTAATTGAAATTAAGATTCATTATAACATTTTGTGTTATTTTGCCAAGGTACTAGCAGATATCACTGACTTTTGATAAAATTTCAGCTCTCTCGTGCCTGAGTCACTTCTCAAAATTTTATTCAGGAAGTGGTAAGTAGTCAGTACTGTCACACCAGCACCACACGATCAACAACTATGTGGGTGGAATAAAACTCAATATTTCTGATACCTGTTATTTGTTTGCCATCAAGAAAAAAAGCACTGTGACTAATCCTTATGCTGTTGCTATGGAGTGCTCTGAAATGAGCCTTATTTGCATGGAGAAGAGAAACAAAGGAATATATAAATCTACTATAGAGCCCAAAACTTTGTGTACAGAAGCTGAACTCCAGATTCACAAAGAAACAGTTTCTAAATGTTTTTATAAGAGCATGAATCAGTCCCTGACTGGCAAGAACTCATCATACACAGGAATAACTGGGTAACCAAAAGAAATCACCTGTCCAAAATAGAACACAACAAAGATTGGTCTGATAACTGAATGAACTGCCTTATACTCAAATAACTCTGGCCATATCTGTATCATTTCACAGGTTAGCTTCTCACATCACACCTGTTTTCCAGTTGCCTGATGATTCACACTCCTTTGTACTCATTCATTCCTAGGATCTCTTTTGAAGCAATTTAACCAGATCCCCCACAGATGAAACCAGGGGCAGTGCTAGGGACAGTTTGCTCCAGCTACCTTTCCCTATAGATTGGAACAAAAAGACCCCATCATTTCTGAATGCCTTGCACTGCTGTGTACCCAACAGCCCATATGATACATCTGCAGCACAACAGTTCTGAGACTGAAAAGATAAAAGGAAATTAATGTTTTAAGGCCACCAATGTGTCAGATGGGGCCCAAAGTAGAGCCAAGTGAAATACTATCTCTTCAAAAGCAGCAGGAACTCTAGAATTAGCTCCAAGCAGCATAGATCTCAGCCACTATGTATTAAGCTGCAACACTTAACTGGAACAGTTTGATGTCATTGTTTTTCCAGTGTAGATGCAGCTTGCATCAGTGTGCATGAGAGTATTTGCTATATTAGAAAATACCTTTCCAGACGCAATTGGTATTTCCATAGGTCTTAATGTCACTGTTTTGTGCAATGCTATACGCAGCCTCTTGGACCCTCGGAAGCTGAGAAGGACATTTCTGCCAAAACATTTAAAGAAAACACAACTGAATGAAGAAATTTGTTGAAAAACCCATTAAGGAACAGGGATAACACACCACCAATCAAGGGGCTCAACATTTGTTACATTAAAGCTTCAAAACAACTTGTCTCTTTGATGGAACATCAGTAACAAATACAGAATACCAGTGTCCAAATCACACACTCTAACTTGAGCCACCACTTTTCCTTCCATAGAACACCAATTCACTGCTAATGATCCCACAAACTTCAACAAAACTTACAACTTAGCAGTGGAGTAGGACCCAGGCCTGTACATCTGTAGGAATTCCCACAGGTCACCTGATAAACCTTAGTGCCCTCTTACCCTTTTCTGATTGGCATTTAGGCTACTTTTACCAGCATACAATGCTATGTTTCTTGAATGCAGACAGTAAGTTGGATGTCTCAGGCTTGGTCCGTGAGGGAAGATAAATTTTGTGGTGCATACACTGCAAGGTCATTGAGTCCAGCATGAGACCTACAGGATGCCAGAGTCTTCTCTCAGGGCCACAGATCCTAGACGCCATGATCCTTAAACCAGTATTACCAAATGAAACTGAAAATATATATACAAGATGTCTCAGAGCAACAAAGTATTTTTAATTACATTATCATTTTCTTGTGGGGGAAAGAAACAGAGAGAAAGAAAGAATATGGGAGATTTTAATTCTTTTTCTAACCTTTTTGAAAAAAAATAGCCTAGGCCTTTAGCCAAGACTCAGGCAAAGGCTCATATCAGCTCACAGAGGATATGAATCTCTTCACCAAGCCCTAGTAATAACACATTTCTTCATAAGGTTCACCAAGCTGAATGCTCTGATGCCAGTTGTCTGTTTGGTCTGCAATTCTTCATTTACAGTCAGGTGGAAATGTAGATGATGTTTTTACCAGCCACTTAAGTTTAGTATGTTCTTCTTTCAATGTCTGTGAAACCTAACATTCCAAGCATGCCTAGTGTTACTCTTCCTCAAAATCCTTTTGCAAACATGACAAGAAATGTCTTACAAAAACACCAGTGGAAAAAAAGTGTTCCTCCTTTATAAATCCCAGCTGTTCTACAGCAGGCCTTCAGCTTTGATAGGCACTTTCTGTATGATTTATATAGACAACTTGGCAGTGAGCTAATCAGATTACTTGGATCTGTGTCCTTGTAAAATAAGTGCAGACAACTCTATGGAAAACCGACAGTGTACACAAAGAAGTACTTTTTTGGCCCACAAAGAGACCACACATGTTCACTGAAATGTGAGAAGATTTTATTTTCAAGGCATCCCATCCCTTTATGCTACCAGGTAGCACAAATTAAATAGTCATTAATTATTATATATAAGCAGATTAGTAAATTTTCATACAGTTTTAGCCAGGATTGACTTCCAAATGGTTTAAGGAAGAACTTGGGGTTTGGTCATGCTACAATATTATCTCAAAGACCCCCACACCACAATTCTAGGAAATAGTTGTGATCTTTGATGTAGATCTCTGAAAATCTTAGCTCTAACTCAACTGCTGCTTGTAGATTACACTGTAACTCCACCTATGTCACTTCACTGTACAGGTGAAAGAATGACACATGGTCCACACTGGAACCAGTACAGTTTAATACCTTTATCAATGACATAGTGGGATTGAGTCTTGCACTCTCAGCAAACTTGAAGACGACATCAAGCTGAGTGGTATGGTTGACATGCCTGAGGGATCAGATGCCATTCAGAGAGACTTGGACATGCTCAAGGAGTAAAAATCATGAGATTCAACAAGGCCAAGTGCAAGGTCCTGCACATGTGTTGAGGCAGTCACAAGCATAAATACAAGCTGAGCAGAGAATGGATTGAGAGCAGCCCTGTGGCAGACTTGAGAGCATGAAAGGCTAAACATGAGATGGCAACATGCACTTACAGCTCAAAAAGCCAACCCTGTCCTGGGCTGCATCAAAAACAGTGTGGTCAGCATGCTGAGTGAGGGGATTCTGCCCCTCTGCTCCACTCTGGTGAGACCTCACGTGGAGTACCGCATCCAGCTGTAGAGTCCCGAACAAAAGGAGGACACAGGCCTGTTGGCACAAATCCAGGGCCACCAAGATGATCGATCAGAGGGCTGGAGCAGCCCTCCTGTAAGGACAGGCTGAGAGTTGGGGCTGTTAAGCCTGGAGAAGGCTCCAGAGAACACTTACTGCAGTCTCAGTATTTAAAGGGGGCCTACAGAAAGAAGGGGACAAGCCTTTTAACCTCCTTTTGCAAGAGGACAGGAGTAATGTTTTTTAACTGACAAGGGTAGATTCAGGCTAGATATAGGGAAGAATTTTTTATGAGAGGAGTGAGGCACTAGAACAGATTGCCCAGTGAGGTGGTAGATGCCCTTTCCCTGGAAACATTCAAGGTCAGGTTGGGCAGGGCTCTCAACAACCTGATGTAATTAAAGATGTCCCTGCTCTCTGCAGGGGAGTTGGACTACATGACCTTTAAAGGTCCTTTCCACTGGATGACTGGATGACTAAGACCGAAGACAATGTTACATGTACTCATCTTTCAAAAGTCATATTTCTCTGCAGGGTACATTCAACCAAGATTACTAAACCCATTGAGTTGTGTATTTTAACAATCAGACCGTGAAGTGGGGTGAGAAGGAAGAGAACACTTGTTGAAAGCAAGATTTTCCAGGCTATTTTGCTTATTTAGAAAGGAAAGTGATTGCCCTGGGGACCATGGTTTCCCAGAATGATGTAAAAACATAGTCATTTTCCACCATCCAAAGACTTTCAACAGTGCCATTATTCCAAGTACACCTGCCCTGACAGTACCTCCTTCTCTTAGTTCAGTATCCTCAAGGAAACGTCTCAATAATATTAAGAATTATAAACTGCTATAGGCAATGACATCAACTATACATCTCTGAAGCATACATAATGAACAGTTATTGTCAAAAAAGTAATTGCCTGAAAACAGCTACCAGGATCTTCAGTACTCACATTGCAACTGGTGCAATGAAGAAACAGAGAGCACAAGATAAAGTGTGGCCACTGACTAAAAGTTTATAACTTTATATGAATAGTCACAATTAGATAGCACTAAAATAGAGAGGTATTTGAGTGTAATGTTATGCTAACAACTTTTACTAATACAGACAAGTATCACCATGAGAAGTCAAATTGACATGAGAAGTCAAATTGACATGAGAAGTCAATTTAGAAGAAGTTAGTGAACAGAAGTAGGTATGTGGCTGGAGTATAGGTTTATTTAAGATGACCAAAAGCAACAGATAATGCTTAAAGAGATAAAAGGCTAAAAAAAAAAAAAAAAAGGAAGAAAAAAAAAAGTATAAAAAAGTATGTTAGTATCCACTAGAAAAAATGTACAGTAATAGAAAATAACAAATGCAAAGTGATCTGAAGTCTTTGTTTCACATGTTAGGCAGATCCCATGTGTTCCTTCATTCTTGGCTAAGAATCTGACCTTGTAGTGCTGTGACAAAAAAAAAAATTGTTCTTAGAGAGCTACTTCTCGGCAAATTTTTCATAGCACCACATTCTGTCTATGTGACAAAACAAACATCCTGCAGAACAGAAGAAATTATCTTCTTCACATGGTGGTTATTAAAGAAAGTGGAAACCTGAGTCATTCATGCTTTTCATGTGTCTTTTTTACGTTTTCCCTCAGAGGTGGCAAACACATCTCGAGGGCTTCATTAGCTTAGTTTCAATTTTAGTTTGCAGGACAAGAGCCTCAAGGTCAGTGAGAGAAGCTGAATCAAATAACTAACCAAGCAACTGCTCCTCACATTTCACTGGCAGACACTTCCTAAATGGACCTCTTCATGTTGCTGATCTCCATGTGAATGAGGTAGTATTCACAGAACAGACTCCAAGCCAATGATAAGGTAACAAAACACATCAGGAAAGCAAATACACTACCTGTGCACCTAAATATTACATTACTCACTGGCTTCCTTTCCACTTCATCTCTCCTGTTATTCCTCTCTGCAGCATGGCTGCTAGTTAGAGTCACAACATTCACGTTGGAAAGTTTCTTAGACATCTGAGGTGCCACTGGAAAAACAATTTTGACAGAAGCAACTCCTTTAAAAACATACACAGGGATATTTGTTAGCACTTTTCAGAATAGCATTGACTTTGTAGCAGCAGTACTCTAAAAGCACATCTGACACATTAAGCAGGACAATGCAAATACTGACATTTGAATCAGTCACCCTGCTTTCCTTTTGTCAATGAAAAGAGACATATCTACAGCACTATTAATCTTATCCTAAATGAGATGTCTAAAAGATGTCAGATTGATCATTCTCTTTAAAAAGAGTGCCTGTTTACTACTGCAGCTCCTATCCTTCCTGCCTTAGATTTACTGACTGGTTACATAGGACCCTACCCCAAAGGAAACCAATGTCTGTTTTCGCAGAACCATACAGGCTTTCTCCACTGCTAGTAGGGACAGTATGCAGGACTTTCTGTTCTAGAAATTGATGTAGGGAAGACTTTAACTTGGTTTAGAACCTGAGTTCCCTAGAGCTGGGCATGTATTATTGAACAGCTCTCATATTCTGCTTAGCAGAAGATAGATTTGCACTTTCTGACCAACAGCTATGGCATCATACGAACACATCCTGAACACTCACCAGCATCTTTTATTTGCTCTCTATAGATTTGAATTATCAATCATGAAATAAGCTGTGTTTAGTTTCCTAGATCTTTCAAGAAGCTTTCTTGCACATGCAGCATGTAAACCCTTCCCTGCTTTCCCCTAGCACTGCTGGAAGTCATAGCCATTGAGTTCAAAGGCTCCTTTAATATTTCACCATCTCCCTCTGTTGTTAACTGAGAGAAACAGCTTCCCCTAGGGTCAGCTCTGAGTAATCTGTGCTCTGAAAGGCCCCGAGATAAGTCTCTTCCTAAGGTGGGCTGACTGAATGCATCTTTGCTGCTGTCTCTTTTCTTTGTCAGTATGAGATGCCTTATGTGTTGGAGGAGAGACAGTCACTACCAGAGGGAAAGCGATGTCCTCCAGGGAGCGCACACTGCACCACATCCAGGCATGCAAGACTGGTCCAAGGTGGGTGTCAGGAGGTTGGGGCATCCCTTTTTCCTATTGTAGCTAGCAACAGGACAAAGGGTAATGGGACAAAGCTGGAACACAAAAAGTTCCATTTAAACATAAGAAAAATCTATTTCACTGTGAGGGTGAGGGAGCAGTGGCACAGGCTGCCCAGAGGGGTTGTGGAGCCTCTTCAAGACCTGCCTGGACTTGTTTCTATGCGACCTGGTCTAGGTGGACCTGCTTCTGCAGGGGAGTTGAACTAGATGATCTCTAAAGGTCCCTTCCAACCCTATCATTCTCTAGGTACTGCTGACAGGAGCCTTGAGCCCAGCTTTTCTCTCAGGGATGCAATGTACTGCTGCTGAGAGGAGGCTGACCTTGAGGCTGGCCCTGCAGCTGCAAGGCCTGGGGAAGCTGCACGGACCGCCGCACCTTGCACGCTGTGCCTATGTTTGCCTTCAACGTGAAAACGTTGCCCGCATCCCGCCTGACCTGTAGCCTCGGCAGGTGGGCCGATGAGCTGCGGCTCCGCGTGCAGCTGCTGCCATCTTGTGACCATGGGACTGCTCGCCACCGGTGCCCGAGCCGCCAGCTTCTGCTCCATGGACCTCTTAAAACGGGAGTACGTGGTCCTCCCTGACCACGGAGCCTGCGCAAGTGAAAGGAAACAAAACTCTAAATTCAGCCGCGGCTTCGCACCGTTCCGTCCCTTCACACTGCTTTATGTTTTCCTTTGCTATGCTGCTTGATGGACATGGACACAGGGCTGAGGATGGCTCCGGCACTCAGACACCTGGGTGGAGAAAGAGTGAGGGGAAAAACAAAACAAAACAAAAACCTGAAAAACGAAACCCAAAACCCACAGAAATAAACAAATGTTTCTGGTCACATAACTATCCCTGAACCAGCTGTCATACAGAAAGCCTGTGGGGCAAGGGAGAAAAAAAAAAAAAACAAACAGCCTTTTTGTCACTCACACACTTGGTTAAGGCACTGGATTTTGGAAAGCCCAAGGAATCTTCAGACATTCCAGCTTAGGCTCATGGGTCAAGCCTTTCCCGAAAGCAGGGCATTTGGGCAAACCCACATGTTGATTGTCTGGAAACAGGCTTGTTTTCTGATTTTCACTTGAGGGAGGACTTTGGATCTCTTCTGATTTCTGAGTCTTTTCACCACCACTGCAGCTTGCTCACATTATTACTTTTAATTTTATCTTACACTTTTTAATAAAGGCATACTAAATACAGGTTAAATTTCAGATTTACATTTCTTACTTTCAAATTCATTCATAGATGAAATTGTGTCAGGAAAACATAAAAAATAAGAATGCATCAAAATTTGAAATGTAAGAGTCTAGAGAACAGTGAACTCAGGATTTTAGTTTTCAGTTTTAGAGCACTGTTTTAAGTGACAGTAACAACAGTAAGGAACCACAGCAAGCATAATAGTCTTGGAGCTCATTACTAAGTACTCCATTAAATATTTATAATATGTTAAGTCTTGTGTCTTATTTTAAACTTCAGAAATAATGTTTAGATGAAAATTACAAGCTGTTGAGATGTAACTTAGAGGCCAGGATCTTGTATGGATCTTTTGAAATCAAGCACATTCAAACTTGCTTTTAAAGTCAGCATTAGTCGCCTGTGCTTGTTTGTTGAGTACAACTTGGTTCATTTCAGCACAGAAGTCTATGCCTTTCCTGTCACCACCACCAAAACACACCTCCAAGCCTCACTGCTAGCAGAGATCACGCTTCACATGTTCTGAGAGCACAGAAAACACTCATATAAATACTGCAATTTCACTGTATTTCCCACACATCTCTCTCTTAGAATGATGTGAAAGTCTCTATATAGTCTTGTTAAACAAAATGAATGTGGATTTTAAACATTATAGAAATGGTTGAACATATCCCTATGCTGTTTTACAAATCAAGGATTGGTTAGCTGATATCAAAGTCACTGAAAAGCAACAGATCCACAGATTCCAGGTTTCATCTTCAGAAAGATCGATTCTATTTTCATTCTTTAAAATATAGACTCTAACTGCAGCAAAAACTCAGAGTGATAACAAAAACAACTGAGAGAAATTACTTCAGTGCTGGTTTGAACCAGGAGGAAAATAAAGTTAGCCAAGACTGACAAGCCACATGGATTGAAAAAAAAAAAGTAACAATTTAAAAAAAAAAAAAAAAGCCCAATAACAGAAATGTGGAGAACAAAACAAAATCATGAAAGCTGAGAGGAAGTGACAAAATAGCAAATGGACAGAAAAAGTGACGAACTAAGTAAAGGAAGACATGAAGAAAGACAGAGAAAATTTTAGCTTTTTCCATAACTGAGTTGTAACCAACTATACATCGAGGTACCTTCATAAACAAAGAGCAACATGCTCTTAACTCCAGTCAGCAAATAAACAGCATGTAGCCACTTGCTTATTCCTCCCCATTCCTAGTGAGATGGGCAAGAGAAACAGAAAAAAAAGGGAAACTTGTGCATTGAGAGAGCAGTGTAGTAATCAAACTAACCTAAATTAAATATGAATTTAAATAACAACAATGTTCATGAAAAGCAATGCAACAAAAAGAGAAAGAAAATCCAAGAAAAGACAAGTGATGCCCAATGCAATTGCTCACCACTTGCTGATCAATGTCCAGCAGTGATTTGTGCCTCCCTGCCACCTGCCTCCAGTTTATACACTGGGCATGACATCCCAATGGCCATCCCTTTGGCTAGTTTGGGTCAGCTAACCTAGCCATGCTCCCTCTCAGCTTCTTGTGCACCTCCTTACTGGCAAAGCACAGGAAACCGAAAAGTCCTTCACTTATGATAAGCACTACTGAGAAACAACTTAAATATCTGTGTGTTACCAACATTTTCCTCACATCAAATCCAAAACACAGCCCTGTACGAGCTACTAGGAAGGAAATGAAATCTATCCCAGCTGAAACCAGGATACATCTTTAAAATACAAAACAATAAAAAAAAAGACAGATAAGACATCAAACTTGTGTGCCTCTCAAGTTCAGAGTGTCTTTCACAACTGCCTTAGCAAAATGACACTGGAGCTACCTGGCTTATACCTGAGATTCTCAAGCTAATTCATTCTTCTCTCATGCCAACCTCACATCTTGTCTCAGCACAGCTAGTTGAAAGTTAGCCAGTAGCAATTAAAAAAAGCAATCCATTTTGCATCATCAGCCTCCCCATTAAAACAAAAACAAACCGCACACAAAAACCCCAGACCCCACGTTTTAATATCTTCCCTTAATGCCAGTCAATAAACAAGGACGTTTTCTCTGCCCCATGTGCTGTAAAAGATTTACAACTAAAGCTGCCTAGGATCCCATGGCAGCCAATGAGAGGCAGGACAGAGGCTGCAAACAGGGTGCTTTCAGCCATGCTGCCTTCCCTCTGCCTGAACAGCTGGCTCCCAAACTGCTTCTCCAGGTCTGTCTGATAGCATAGGTGTCTGCTGCTGAACATCTCTGACGAAGACACCTGAGGGGCCCAGGAGATGCGCTCGAGTTGCACTACAGACCCATGAAAAACTTTGCAGATAAACACTGAAGTATCCCACACAGGTCAGTTTAGCATCCTTAGATGATGAGAGAACACTTTTGTTTCTAGGCTTTTTTTCCTAGAGAGATTTCTGTACTTTACTGAAGAGCTCTGAAGCTCAGAAGAGTCACTGTAATATGAAACAGACACTTCCACACTAAGGACAAAATGAGCGGCTTGTTCCTTCCAGTTGAGCTGCGAGTTTCATATTTCAGCTCCTCCTCCACATTCCAGGCTTGCCCAGGCTCCTCTCCAAAGATTTCAAAAATGGAGCCTCTCACAACTACTTATCCTCTGAAATATTCAGTGCCCAAAGCCAGAGTCTTTGTTGTCTTCCTGTCTATGGTTTTGTGTACCGCCATTCTCTGCCTGCTGCAACTCAGATTTTTTAAGCCTAAAATCAAAGATTTTTATTCTTTTGAAGTAAAGGATTCACGAGGAAGGATCGTTTCCTTGGAGAAGTACAGAGGGAAAGTAAGTTACAACTTCATTGTATCTTTGTCTTGAACCTTTACTGAAAAACAGATGTTTGTTTGTAGGCAAACAAAAAGTTATATTATGAGATTTTTTTGGCTAAGATTTGTGCTAAATTACCGTTCTTCAAACAGTAAGTTGGAGATAGATTTATTTTAGCTAGGCCTGCTCCAGAAATTATTAGGTCTAATAAACCAAGAAAAATGTTTTCCCTTATTCTTTATTATAAATCAATGTAGCCTAACAATACAATTTGTACATTTTAATCATAGTAAAGAATGGTACCATGTAGTACTCAGTTCTGGAAGTTGATCTGGTAAATCTTGTCTCAGTGCCTGTTCTAAATACCTGCCTTTTTACATGCTTTTGTTTAAACAAAGCTGAAAGTTTAAGTTTTTATTTACTGGATTTTAAAAACAGATTAGCTGAAAGTGAGTATCTTAAGCAGCTATCATCTTCATCTGTTTAACAAAATTATGATCAGACATTCAATTTAGCCTTCCAGCAGGAACAACAAAAGTACGAAGAAACGCCATTTTAAGACTTAATTGCAATCTCTTCACCATCTCTAGGTTTTTTTCTTACAACTATAATTTTATTTTTCTGAAGGCAACTTTGGTTGTAAACGTGGCCAGTTACTGCCAACATACAGACAAAAATTACATCGCACTGCAAGAACTACACAGAGAGTTTGGTCCCTCCCACTTCACTGTGCTGGCTTTTCCCTGCAACCAGTTCGGAGAATCAGAGCCTAGTTCAAGCCAGGAAATAGAATCTTTTGCCAAAGGAAACTATGGAGTAACCTTCCCTGTCTTCCACAAAATCAAGATCCTAGGATCAGAAGCAGAGCCCGCCTTTAAATTTCTAATAGGTAACTGTTTATTTTTATATGTCAACCTGCCTGTAACCACGGTATTCTCCCTAAATTATAGTCTGAGTTGTCAGGAAACATCATAGTTTTTGTAGTCTATGAAAAAAAAGACAGGCACTTGGCATAAAATTCATCTCATTTCAATGCAGATACAAAAAATACATTCACAAGAGTTGTATCCTGAAAGCTTCTGTTACTCCTTACTGATTATAAAAACAGCCTGTTGTGACCAGCCCAGCTAGAAACATCCATTTTCTGGCTGTATAAATTTAACTGCAAACACTCCCCCTTTACAAAGTCCAAGTTCAAATTATGTCATTTTTATTCAAAAACAACTCTTCTTATGTATCAAAATGTAACTACTGGAAGATTTTACTTAACACATGCAGATGAGAAGACTCCTTTTTTAGCACAGCCACATGTCCATCTTTATGTCAACTGTATTGTAAAGCAGGATTATGTATACTGCAGTTACATGTCATCATTGCTTTGCATGTCTTCTGATGCTCAGGGCCCACCCTGCAAAACCCAACCACACAAATACTCCTGTTATAGTAACTGTATTATTTACTGGCTGAGAGCCTCATACTCTAACAAGAAAAATGACACTCTCTGTACTTGACCTAAGAGTGCATAGACCCAAAGTCAACTTGAAAAGCCTCTCACAATTTTCCTAAACTTTGGCCAGGTGTTTGACCCATACTAAACACTGCCAGATGAAAGAAAGGATAATTAGAAAGTAACTCTTCTCCGTTATATCATTTCAACTAGAAAATATGGTAGGAGAAGGCCCAAACTTGTATTCCATCTCCCTGCCTCAAGACAGGATCACAGCTACCCAAACCAGTACTACACGTCCTTCTCTAGACAATTACAGTAGTCATATGAGAGATTTCAAAATTTCCTAGTCTATTCCAGTTCTCCACAGCTTCTCTTGTCAGAAAGCTGGCTCGATATCTAAATGAAATCTTTCTTACACCACTGAGTCTGTTGCTTCTTGCCATATCTGCTGTGACACCTCTAAAGTACCTGAAAATTATTATCATTTAGGAGTCATTTCAGTGGCCACCATTGTAGCTGTGCTTCTTCCTGCCTCCCCTTAGGCAAGTCACCAAAGACCTCATTACTCTGAGATGCTTGATGTCCACTGGAATTTTTGAATGTGCTCTGGAGGTGCCTCTCAGTTTATTAGAGAGGACACTAGAGCACATAGGTTACTAGCTGGGTGGGTTGAGTTCAGACTCTTATCTACCAGTGCAATCAATATCAGACATTAACATCTGAACAGAAACAGAACAGAAATGTTTACACAGTTAGCTCTTATTTCATGTCTTGTTCACCCACAAGAAGGAGAAAGATCCCCTGGTACCTGAATATACTGGGGAAAAAAAAAAAGCTATTTTCCCACATTCCTCTGCTTCATGTGAAATTACTGTATATCTTAAATTAAAGAAGCACCTGTTTTCTTCCTGTAGCTACCTTGACAAATCAAAAGGTCAAACATCTTCATGCCACCACTGCCTTGTGACTTTGACTGCTAGCTACAATTTGTCCAGTACTGTCAGTCTAGTGCAAAAAAGAATCCACTGGCAGCATAAACATGATGACAAGGCCTTTACACAGCTGCTTCCTGTTGCTTTTACGGCAGTAAGGCATTTTTGGGGTACACTGCAAGGCCTCACCTTTCCTCAAATAATGTCCAGCTTCCTGTGTGTCTGCACTTTCTATGAATTATTCATATGCATTGATGAATCCTGGAAAAAACATTCAAAGATGAGGTTATGATACTTCAAGACTGATCCTAGATACAACAACTCAGCAAAGATATAACTAGTTGGGCCAAAGCCTCCATGACATGAGGTTTACCATACTCATTTTCTTGCCATGGTGTCCCCTTACACTCAGGACATTGCAAATGTACCCCAATGGCAAAATTCAACCCATTGCTTCTGAGAATTAGTGTAGGGTTCAGCAGTGTTCCCCCATCAAAATCTTCATAGGGTCTTCTTCTAGTTCTTCTCTTAAAACAGAGATTTCCCTCTAAACCTGTGAGACTCTCTAAAGACAAATCCAGGTCAAGAAACTGCTTTTGTGTCCTCTAGGAGTCATAGTTTCCTGATAGCCACTTGATCTCGGAAATTACCTTGTCAGGTATTCATGACAGCAAAGATATCGGTGAGGTTTTGCCAAACGGGATGAAAGGAACTGAATTAAGCCACTATCATCAGTATGGCTTCTGCTGCTGTTTCACTTCCCCTAAACCAACAGAAAACTAGAGATTCTCCAAATGAGTATTCAGCCCTCATATCCTCCTTCCTACTTTCACTATGTTTTGCTTCCTAGGAATTCTTAAATAGATTCACAAGAAGGGGAGAACAGATAACATCATTCACTTCCCACTTTTCAGACTAACCAGTAAATCAATTCCCAGACTACTAGCAGAGAACAAGGTTGGATTACTTCAACACAAACAGCTAAAGAATCACTGCAGTGTGATGAAACAGGTACAAGTGGAAGCCACTAAAATGATCTGATGCCATTCTTACAGATTCTTCAAAGAAGGAGCCTCGATGGAATTTCTGGAAATACCTCGTCAACCCCGAGGGTAATGTTGTGAAATTCTGGAGACCTGAAGAGCCCATAGAAAGTATCAAGCCAGAAGTAGCATCATTAATCAGGCAAATTATAATGAAAAAAAGAGAAGACTTGTGAAAAATCTCTGACGCTGTGAATCCATTCAACAGCTTGGGTACACAGCATTACTACATTCCAGGGAACACTGCTAGAAACTAAACCACCAGGTGATTTTACTTCTCTTTGTCATTAGTAGTTTCAGCTACACTATATCTATTAATGTTGGATTGGCTCCTGCAACAGCCTTGAAAATCGCTGAGGTTACTGAAAGTGGCAAGGCACTGGGGACCTTGCAGGGATGGATCTTCAATTTGCATAAAGTTTCCAAAGGTTTATTTAAACTGCTGACAGCAGGTAATTGCAGGTGTCACCACCATGGGGATAGCTAAAAAGAAGATTTATTGATAAATTGCTTAATATTTGCACACAAGAGTTTTGTTTCCCATCTACCAGTAACAAATAGATTTTGATATTCCATCAACACTTCATTTCTCTGACTGAAAATCATAGGGCCCAGAGGCATCATAGCAGGGTTTTTAGAGATAAATACAATTGAAGGTAACAGCTTTGCAATATCTTCTCAAGGAGGATTACTGAATTGTGAAGCTGTTTACTTAGTTGTAAAAAAACTGTACATAGAAAACGCAATTATTAAAAGAAAAAAAAAAAAAAGCAAAAATGCTTCCTTGTCTGCTTTGTCTTTTGATTCACTTTACATTTCGCCTTTACAGCAAGACCTTTAACCTCCTCAGCCCTCTCCATACATTTGCACTACTGTAGAATGCCTCTGCTGTGAGCTCATCTCCTGTTGGATTCTCAGTCTTCTGACCCAGAGGAAGGCAAGGCCTTTGTGAATATTTATGTGAAAACCATTGTGGTATCTTTACTTGAAAATGTAGAGACACTTTCCTCTAGACTAGGTTGCCCAAAGCCCCAGATCTGAATCCGTAAAAAGTCTGTCTTTCAAGGTTTACTGTTAATAAACATTTCTCCAAACACTGCGTATGTTTGTATTATGTGTTCTTTGTGAGACATACTAGCTCTTCCAATGTAATTTTTAGGGCAGACCATTGATAAATGACTTGCTTCTTTTCTAAAACTGAGTTACCTGTTAGCCATGGTAAAAATAAAGCATCATTAACTGCCAAATCTACACAGACTTGGAAAGGCAAATAAATAAAATGGAAGTTAGAACATTGTTACACAAGCACACATTTACCTATAGTCAAAAGCCAACAGTAATATGAGTACATATTTGTGTAAATATCCACTCACAGTTTATATAGGCTATTTTTAAAAGTATAAGATGTATATATATAAAAAACAAAACTGAAAATGCTATAAACAGTTGAAAACTACTTACTGGATTTTTAAATAATTCTACTAATTTAAGATAAAATTGTCCTCTTAAACAAGTTAACAGAGTTCAGTCCATAAGTATTGAAGTTTCTTCAACTCCATTTGAGCATAACCTATTGCATCCTTCATCTATTTCCTGCTTCCCCGCATTCCTCAGGTCTGGCATATCATTTTGTCCAACAGATAACTCTCAACTCTCAGCTTCTCTATCCAAAACATTGTCTGGAAGGGCAAATATTCTAAATCCACTTCAGCCATCGGTTGGACATGTCCCTGCTAATTCAAGTATTATCAGAAAACACTTGTTTGCCAAGCCCACACATCAATGTTCCAGTAAACATTTAGCAGTGTAAGAGAAACATATTCACACAGAGTTCAAACCTGAAATTATTACTCAATTCTTGTATAATCTTGAAAATTCTTTGGATTAGGTGCATAGGTGTTACACTTGCTTTCATACCCTACGTTTGCTCAGTTTGCATAACCTAGCACAGCTCCTTTTAGTTAGGGGAACCAGGCAGGCATTGAGCTCCATTATCAGCTAAGGATCTGAGGAGATATTTATAATAACAGTGTTTATATTTTTGTCTCAACAGTAATGTGTTAATGTGGCAGTGTAGTCAGTTGCTGGTGTATGGAGAACAGCTAACTAACAGTACACTGCCTAATTACCACACACACCACACTAGGATCACCTAGATTCCACAGACCTTGACAAACATTGATGTTATTCCTAGGATGAGGAATAACACAGAGATAATACTCAGTTGCCTGCATCAGTTAAGTTTGATAGAAGCTTGCAGTATAACATGAATCAAAAGGATCAATGTACTTCCAGTCTTTTTTTTTCTGAATGTTATGTCTTATCTAAATTGTCTATCCTGGCTAGTGAGACTAACTGCAGTTGTTTTAATGTATTGATGTACACAAATTAAGTTATTCTGAGAAGCAAAGAGAAAAGAGAAATTCTAAAGTTGACTTTTTTTTTTTAATAGAACGGAAAGTTATTTTTCAGAAACAGTATTCAGGCAGCTAGTGAACATGATCTTAAGTCTCTTGCAGAATCTAACTATTTAGTTAAAAAAAAAAAAACAGCAACCACCAACTTATATTTGCCAAATGCTACAAAAGCTTCAAAATCAAACTTTAAAACCCATGTGAAGTTTTAACTGTGATTCTTTTAATAAAATTTATAGAGCTTATATCGCTTGAAATGATTGAGTTACTTACCTGTTTCAAGTATTTATAAACCTCCTGTTACATGAGTATATAAAGGAGATGAAAGCCAGTCTAAATCAAACAAAAATTCTCACAATTCTTTGGGTAATGGTGGTTAGTGGAAATACAAAACACTGCTATAATATGAAAAATAAGCTTGACAGAAAAAAAAAAAACAATAATCAGGTGGACCCAAAAAGATTCCTTCTACAAAAGCAGTATGATCAAGGTATGTGGAAAAGGATAGCAACTGCATGTCAGCTGATGTCAGAATTTCAACCAGCTAACATACACTGCCACCCTATCACACACAGACACACCACCTGCATTCCTGTAAGTTAGAACCTTAGCACGTTAACAATGAACCATCTCTAAACAGCAATTAGCTGCCACTGCAGCAGGTGGCAGTGCAGTAGCAACTTCTGCATTCAGAGAGAGCAGCCAGCTAGCAGTGCACTGCCTACCAGACACAGTGTCCATGCAGAGCAAGATGTCTCATGAAATAACGTGCCTGGAAATGTCTCTTCTAACCTAATTCAGCACTGCTCACCTGTTTTGAGGCTCGTGTTTCATATATGTATATATACAAGTTCAAGCAGTAAACGTAGTCATGAAATAAATGGCGCAGAAAAGTTTCTGATTCAGCAAAAACCTGAATTAAAATACTAGTATCAAATTTTTGTGGATTATGACTAGATTCAGATCCCAGACTGTCTGGATAGTGTTGCAAATTGTTTCTTGCCCTAGTTGCAGGAGCACCAGCATAGCATGTGATCTCCACAAATTAGTTAGTACCATTGGGTATCCATGTACGATCCAACATGCTGGAACCTGGCCCTTAGTCCATATAAGCCCAGAGTATAACTCAGTACACTCACTTTTAGGTTATTTTGAAATTAGAGTTATCATTGGTTGCTCCACAGAGCGACTTAACTTCAGATGATGAAATGCCATGCACCAGATGAATAAAGATCACAAGATTCAGACTTACGGATTTAGGCTGAATGGAGATAAAATTTTACCTGCAACATCCATTTTGATGGAAGGCCTTTTGAAGCCATGCTGGAAAGCAATCACCAAGATAGACACTTTGTATAAAAGTCAGTTAATACCAAATTTTAAGCCTTGCCTTTGTTTCTTAAAAACTGGTCTTAAGTCACTCAAAATACATCTCAACTCAATACAAAACTAAATAGTAAAACATTTACTTGCCTGAGTGCTGCCGTTAGCAGCCATAGAAAAGCATTAGCTAACTGACTTCTGCTTTTCCCACAGCAAGAGGCCACCTTTGAGCTCTCCACGATGCTTTTGGATGAAACAATATGGAGTGCAGCTAGCAGCTGTTCACACATCAGAGACAACAGCCAGCTAACATGCACTGCCATACTGTAACATTCTTTCAAGTTTCGGCCATTAGTTTCCCCTCACACCACCCCCAAGTTTCTTCTCCTAGTGACCACTCGTTGTCTTTAACAATGTGGCTTTTCCCACGGGATCACTTGCATAAATACGTTGGAGTGGCACTCTCAGCATGCTGGTGGCTACATTTTGGTACTGTCATCGTATCTAAGGGCACACTGTTCATCCCCTGCTTTAGCATTTTCAATATGGCCAATTCCTTTTATGTCTTCACCTCGCACTCCACAACTTCCCGTACTGAAGCCTCACCAGGTTTTGTGATCTTTGCCAACTCCTCAAAGCACAAGCTGCCTGTACGTTACCTCTTACTTACTGTCAGGGATATTGTTGATAAACAATTGTATTTTTTTTCTTTCAAAGGGCAAGCCTTTGTCTCTTGTGCCAAAGGAGAAAAGCACAGAGGTGGTTTTGAGTCCTACTCTCAACAGATGTCAGTTAACCGTAGACTGAGTTTTTCTGACAGTTCAGATCCCGCAGTTAGGACAGTGTGATATGGATCAATGGGACGTGGGGGGAAAAAATGTGTTTTTTTCAAAATAACTTATTTTCGAGTTTCATCCTCTCCCTTCCTCCCTCAGAAATGCAGAGGAGAGTGCTATAGTGCAGTGAATACAGAGGAGCACCAGTGTCTATGCCCGTCCTTACCCTAGCCGCGGTCCGTAGCATTTGCTCTTTGCTGCACTTCGGGTCTCTTCCAAGGGTCTTCATCGCTTTCTCCTTGAAAAGAAAGAAGAGTCATAACGCTCAACGCACGCGTGGCGCCCAGTTTCTCCACCCCCAATCGCCCTGCACTCAGGACATGTCAGAGCTACCAGCGGAGGGGCCACCGCGGCGTCCGCCAGGCGAAGCTCCCCGGCCGTCACCCTCCCCAAGGCACCCGCAGCCCCCGCTTCCCCGCAGGGCACAGTTACCCTGGGCATGCCTTCATCCCTCCTGCTCGTCCTCCGGGCAGGTTTTTTCCACTCCGTCTCCGCCGGGGCCGTCGGAACGTGCCGCGGCTGCTGCTTCAAGCGCGGCGACCTGACCGGCGGGCAAACGGGCGGGCAGAGCGGCCAGCCGAGGCAGGCAGCCTGCAGCGCAGGCAGCCCTCGGGGGGACCCCGGTTCCTGCTGCCCGACAGCCGGTGCCGGTCGCCGCGCCGCGCTTCCCGCACTCTGCCGGCGGCTGCCAGCGCCCTTTTAAGCAGCCCGCAGGNGTCCCGCAGCCGCTGCGGGCGGTGGGGGAGGCGGAGGAGGGCGGCGGTCGCGGCCGGTGCCAAACGGCCCCGGCTCGTCCGTGGGTCAGGCGGGCCGCGAGCTTCTCAGCCCGGGCCGCTGCGCGCTGCCGGGGCTGGGGACGAGCCCGGTGGGTGACCTCGGCTGGGCCCTGCGGGGCTGCCCCCGCGGCCACGCTCTGCTCTCGGGGAGCTGCCGCCTCGGCTCCTGCCCGGGCAGCGCGGCGCGGGCAGCCTCCTCGCGTTCCATCGGCAGAAACCCGCGCGGCGGTTTGTTTCCCGCGGAGGAGTCGGGCACAGGCAGGCAGCAGCGGCCTGGGAGCGCACCCTGGGGAGCGGCTCCGCGGCCAGGCACGCGGACCTGGCTGCCCGGGAAGCATGTCTGACATACAGCACCGCATCTCCGGGCACCGCGCGGTGGGCTAACCCCCTGACCTCTAGCTAACCGCCCCGGTGCCGAAAGCTGGCAAAATCTAGCCACCGCCACTAACAAGCAGACGCGGAGAGATAACCTGCAATCACCCGCTTTAATGGGATGGGCAATGGCAGAAGTTGTAGAAGCATCATCGTTTTATCCCAGCTGATCGGTTGCTTATGCTTGTGTGTTATGGAGTGCAGGGGGACAAGGGGGTTGCATGCACACTCCAGCATTTACTTGACCTTAGGAAACTTGAGCGTAGGTTTGCTAGGAAAGAAGTTAAACGTGTTTTTGTTGGAAGACAGTGTTTGGTTAAATGCAAAGAGACAAGAAGGAAAAGGAAGAGTAACCGCTACATATACCTTCTTTTTTTATTTTTATTTTTTTTAAAGTAAGTTCGTACCATCCTTTTTCAGACCTTAGTTTCAAAATTTGGAGTTCAGTTTTCAAGTGACAGAAGCTGAGACACACAGCCCACTTTTCCTCTTTCCAGCTTTTGGATCTGAGAATTGAGATTAAAAGTGTTATTGGCTAAGAGTAAGAAACAGAGTGACACTTTCAAAGATGTGCTCAAAGTTTTCTTCACTTCCATGTTTTTTTCCCCAGGAAAACAGGAAAGTGTTTTCTAATATAGCAGATGAAAGAGCTGTTTTGGCAAGTCGAAGTATTCAAAAGCGCCATTTTATGATCTTACTTTGTGTTGGTAAGGCCACAGCTAAGTACACCTGGGATACAAAGTAGCTGAGTAACTCAACACCATTTTCTATAAAGCAAACAACACAGAAGGCATTGCTAGAGTGCAGTCACAAAGAATTGTGTGCAGTGCTCCGCTTGTCCGTTTAACCGAACCTAAGCTCTTCCTGTGAGACTAACACTTGTCACACATGGCCAGCTAGTGCCACCCTGCCTCACAGCAGCTGCTGGCACCAACTGCACAGTCATCACCCTGGAGTGCTCAACGAGTCAGTAGCACTTGGGTGAACTGGATGGAACTGTTACCTGTCACACCAGTGTTTGAGCCCATGCTGAGAAGTAGTTTTTCAGATGAGCGAAGCTGTAACTACGCAGTTTGATAGTGGGAGGGAAAGAAGTTGCGGTCTGAGAACTATATGGTTGCAAACTGTAATAAAAGTCAAAAGTCTATCCAAATCAACAAGACAGTGTTTGAGTGGATTAAAATTAGGATAATTATTGCAGAGCAAGTCACAACACACTGCAGCTGGTGTTACAATCAGTGATTCCTGATGGTGAACTCATGCATGCACCACAAACGCGTTACGTGGAAAGATTTGGAGGATTTTTCTCTACTGCTACTGTACTTTCTACTTGCAGACACTGATTAGCAAGTGGAAAAATTGCCAAGGCATCGTGTTTACTAGTAAATAAAATTTAAAAATAAGTAGGTCTCTAAATCAGTGGTAAATAAAATCCAGAAATAAGCAGAAGTACCATGGAGAAGTTTGAAGTTTATGTTTGTTAAGGAGGAGGCCTTGTATTGTTGGGAAGGTATTATAACATCAAGGATATCCTTAAAACTCTTCTTCATTTGAAGCATCTGGTATTTTGGAAATGATGTGGTAGGTAGAAGCTGCTTTGCCACTTAGGAGCTGTAACTGGATTTTAAACAAAGGAGAAAAGCTGTTTGCAACTGAGCACATCGCTTCTGCAGTGTTTCCAGCATCTCACTAACATGTTTTCAAAGTTGAAATGAAAAGGTCATCTTGGCTAAATGTCTTCTCTCTCACTGTGGACTCCTTTTAGGCTCCTCATTATGGAACCTATGTAGCCGATTGCTCGATTATTTCACTTACAGACTAGAAACGTGAGTGCATTTTTGTGGCTAAATGTAAAAATATTCTCAAACCAGCCTATAGAAACGGTGTAGTTTGTCCCTGCGAACAGCAGATGGTGCTGACACGTTGTTACATGGTACATCCTTGAAAGCTGGCAGTCAGGTTCTCAGTCCCGTAGGAACTGAGTTTTTTCCTCGTCCATTTTCCTGAAAACCTTTTTATATAAATTTGTCATCATGAGCAGACTTCCGAATTCGTCAAAATAAAATACGAGTTTATAGTCTGAAGGTGGGAACTGGACATTGATCGCAAGCCTCAGAACTTTCTCAGAGAGTTCAGCGCAGACTGAAATAAAACATTCCTTCCTGTGTTTCTTCACTGTTCTCTCTAGATTTTCAGCCAGTATCCCAGAAAGAGCCCAATCTTGTTGCCTGCTCAGTTGTACTCAGAGGCCGCTGAATGGGTTAGAGGAAAAGTTGTCACGCTGATACAGGGCAAACCGTGGGATCTCTGTAGGTAGCTGACAATAGTAGTATAAAGTGGTTCCCATTTTTAAATGGGATCTTTAACCCTCAAGTGTTTCTAACTGTGGAGGAAAGCAAAGAAAGGATGGTGATGGAAGGAATCAGAAAAGAGAAGGGATCACATCACTGTTCTCTTCACATAATTTCACACTGCAACGAACAGGTGTTGTTTAGACTCCGGTATGAAACTTTGTTGACCGAGCAACTGCAATATTCTGGCAGTGAACATATAGCTCCATTTTAGCTATAAAAATCACAGGTTAACTAGATGTCCTTCAGAAGACAAGTGGGCAAAAAAGTTCCTGTAGCTTTTCTGAGGCCTATCTTAAGCCACACATTTAACATCTCATTCTGGAAGTCTGCTCATCAGATATCTGTCATTTCATTTATCTAGACATGACTGTCCACTCTTCCTCCTCAGAAAAACCTCAACACCTCAGACATTACTCAAAGAAGTAAGGAAATAAATACAAAAAAAAAAAAAAAAAACCAGTAACTTTTCCTTAGGTGCTGCATTCTGTCACTGTCAGTATGCTACATTATGTAGATAGACTGACACAGAAAAGATGGAGTATTGTCTTATATTTTTCTGACTTTTGTCCATTTATACCACACCTTCCCCCATATCTAAACTTCCTTGATTTCCAGTGTTAAATTTAGCACTAATGACGAGCCTTGTTTTGAAGTGTGCGTTAAGTGTGCATTAAGTAGACTAAGGATCTTTTTAGCTCAGGAAGGAATTTGTGTCAGCTGTCCATTTCTGTCTTTTAAAAGACTTTTACTGGTTTAAAAACAGAGGAGAAACTGCAAGAAAACAAGTGCACCAAGGGACAAGTGCACTTTAATAAACTCTTTGACTTTTCATATAACTCAATGTTGGCCTCCAAAGTCGCTCCCAGGATGATTAGCTTTAATGTAATCTTTAGGTCTCATAAAAACAATACCATTTGCAATTGATTTCTTCATGAGCCTGCTCTAGTAATGGCCTGGCCTTGCTTTTCAGTGTGCAGGTCATGAGCTGTGGTTCCAGGTCATCCATCTCAGGCCTTTCTGCTAAGTCTTCATTGTGTGCTCCCTTTTTCTGTACACATTAAGAATGCATTTCAGCATGCCACTGCTACAAAGACAGTCTTAGTTAAGTCTCCCAACATGCTGGAATCCTGTGCTGTCTTTGGGGACTGGACACACAACTACATTTTGTTTACCTTGGCTAAACTCCAGTCTAACAACAGAACCTCTGGGTTCTTTGCCAGCTGCCAACTGTTGGTCTAAATAATGTTTAATCTTAGAATCCTGAGAGTCTGGATTAACAAACTGCCAAAATGACACTCAGATGTGGTTCTTTCCAAAGCTTCTGTAGCAGCTTCTGTTGTTAGCACGGTACTTATTACTATGTCACTGGCACCAAAATGCTATAAGTTATTGTAAAATAAAGTTACGTAAAGAGTAATTACGGATTTGAATAATTATGGATGGTAACTATACGCAACGTTTCAGGCATCTGTTGTAGATTATTCCTCTCTGGTGGCCTTAGAGACAGGGCAAGGTGTCTAGCATTCTCTTCTGAACACGGGAAATTAAATATACACCTTAGAAAGCAACTGTCACCTCTCTTTGCAAACATGCTTCAATGAAGTAATTGCTGACAGGTTCAGCTCCATCAACTGTGAGTTCCTGAAATTCTGCTGGGTCACCATACCACTTCCCATGGAAAAAAGAGTCTGTTTTCACTTAAAAAAAATAATATTCAGGGACTCAAGCCAGACAAGATTTTTACATAGTTGAGCCTATAAGCTAAGTTTTTTATTTAAATGGTTTTGGTTTTGGTCGGTTGGTTGGGTCTTTTTTCCCCTATTGTGTACTACACTCTTTGAAAACAGGTCAGTAATTCCAATCAAATAATATCACTTAATATTGAGATATTGACTTCAGCAAGCCAATAGTTTAGTTATGCAGTTTCTAGATGACATAGGGTAATTCATATCCTAAGACTCTGTTCTTACATTTAAGCAATTTATACCTAACTCCATAACAGGTGCTCATCTATTTCAACTCCTCCACATAGTAGAAAACATTTATCAATAAATATATCTGTAGCTGTTTTATTAGTGTCATGGTTTGACATGACAGCTGTTTCTGGTAATGGGGAAGGGTCCCTAAATATGGCTTCTGTAAGAAACTGCTCAAACTCCAGCTCCGAGCCAGACACAGTTCTCGGGCTGAGCCAATTAGGCACCTACACGATCACCTTTAAACAGCCAGAAGANTTTCCTGGCTGGTGGTGATGCAAGTTGCTTAGAGAGAGAGAGAGAGAGAGAGAATCAATCATGCGGACTCCAAGGTCAGTGAGGGAAGAGAGGAGGTGGTGTGCTGGAGCAGAGACTCCCCTGCATTCTACACAGAGGACTGGTTAAGCTGAGATTTGTTTGCATTGTGCTGAAGACTCCACATCAGGGGCAGTGATTCCCCTCATTAAAGACCCCATGCTAGTGGCAGTGATTATGGCTGGAAGAGCCCATGACCCATGGGAGGGACCCCATATTCACAGCAGCTGTAACAGTGGGGAAGAACTCACGCCAAAGAAGTTCATTAAAATTATGCCCAGAAGAGGCCATGTCCCACGGAAGGGGCTACGTATTTCCAGAAGCCGCTGCTGCTGGGAAGAACGCACATCAGAGAACTTTGTTAAGGACTGTGTCCCGGGGGAAGGACCCCGTATCAGAGCAGGGGAAGAATATCAGGAGTCATCCTCCTTTGAGAGAAGTGGCAGAGCCCATCTGTGAGAGACTGACCACATCCCCCATTCCCTGCCCCCCCTGAGCTGTCGAGGGGGAAGTAGGTAGAGATACTGGGAGCAGTGAGCTGGGCGTGGGGAAGAAAGGAGGGATGGGGGAGGGAGATCTTAAAGTGCTGGTTGTAATTTTCTCATCATCCTACTGTCTTTTAATGTTTGTTCTATTCTGTTTCTTGTAGGTAATAGAATAAACTTCCCTACTTTCCTCTTTAAGTCGAGTACTGGAGTTTGTTTTGCCCAGAAGCGTAATTGGCAGTGAGCCCTCCCTGCCCTTGTCTTAATTCACAACAACCTGGCTTATCTTTTTACTCCCATCTCGCTGGGTCCTCTGCCATCCTAACGAGGGTGGAGGTGAATGAGGGCACCGAGTGAGAGTCTGTCATGGTGCTGCTTTGCTGCCTGGGCAAAACCATGACAATTAGTAACATCTTTCACACAAAGAGCCCAGCATAAGAGATCCTCCTATTACTTTTAGCCTCATCTCTTCCTTTCCTCTTCATTTTGATGAGCATCACACACCCCAGAACATCATGGGCTGCATGTTGCTCATTACTGTGGTAACATGAATTCATATTTGATAGCTCTAACTAGATTTCTGAAAAATACTCTATAAGAGGTGCTGGTTATATACCTATTATCACCTATGCAGTCATACCTAGAAAACCGGCCACTGTAAAGGAAATATCAGGAGCTTCCTCAGAGAAGAAAAAACTGAACCGGAGCTTTTAGAACACAGAACAGTAGTACATCGTGGATTAAGTAGTGACTTTGTAGCACCCTTTACTTCTCACCACAAAAAGATGGTGCAAAATGCCCCAAGGACAAAAACAAATATAAGAAGTCAATTTAAAATACACTAGAAAGCTTCTTTCCTCTGTTTATTTCCACTGGAGATCCACCTGAGTTAGGAAACTACAAAGTTACTTCTTTGCTGATGGAGAGTGAAGTCCAATTTGAGCACAACAGTATAGACTGCCTTCAAGAGAAAACTCTGCAGTTGTGTAGACTTTTCAGGTATCTAGCATCAGTCTATATCAATAAATAATCCTATGAATGCAGCAAGTAAAGACATGGACCCCAGTTATGGTGCAAGCAGAATCACTATTTATTGTACAAGCATCCCCTTTACTTATACCTCCTTTAGTTCTTTCCAAGCAAGTCATTTATTGTTCAGTGCCCTTCCAAGCAGCTGTGCTGATAACTTGTTTGCTACTTGCACCTGCTGTTTGCTACTTGCATCTTCTGTTCACATGGAGGCTTCTCCAACCAGCTACATGTGCACGCTGTGTTCACACACCACTCCACTTCTTTCTCACATTCCACTTCTTTCTCACATTGTATTGAGTCCTGCATCTTGGCTTCCTACATGTGAACACTTATCAAGATTCATTTAAAGTTAGAAGCTCCAACACTTGAAACAAAACTGGTCTGCTGGTTTCAAGCAAGGAAGGTATTTCTTTGTAAGTGGTCTAATTCATTTTATTGCATCTCTTGTGACTGCTACTTCATACAGCAATGAAGAAATGCAAAAGAGAACAATCAGGATCTCTAGAAATGTCACTTGGAAAAAAAGGTCCTCCTCTTAAACCTCCTTATTCAAATAGTTTAAAAACTGACATATCCTCAGATCTTGTGAGATCTGCCCCTCACCTTACAACACAAACCATACAGGCAGAGCCATCACATACATTGCATGATTAGGCCTGCTAAAACTGTCCTGCTAAAGTACTGGGCCAATATGCACACTTAAGGTTAAGTGGATGTACTGGTGTTCTCATGCATCCCCCAGCAGCAGCTTAGCTACTGTCCACTGAGATCAGGGACAGGTTTCAGTAGAAGGTTTAGGTACCTAAAAGTTGAGAGGCAGAGCAGGGGAACACAACTAAACATATTGCCACTGGATGCTGGATCTAGATGCATACCTATGGAAAAAAAAAAAAAAAACAAACATGAGACAATTGCCTAAGTCAAATGCCATGTTTTATTAACACCCTTCAAGTATGAGAAAGGAATCTAAAGCCTGGAGAGAAGAGATGGCTACGTACACTGTGAGTCACATGCAGTTCTACTCATATCTGGAGCAGTATCCCCTTTACCAGCAGACCCAGGATGCTGTAGGCTGGGCCCAACAGTACGTAACAGCCATACACCTAACACATTTGAATGGCTACAAACCACTCCCACTGGCTTGGAGCACAGGTGGAGACAGTGCTTGGCTTTCTGCCCCTTGACAAGTACACACACCGATACACATTTACATTGCTTGCACAGAGACAGAGCAGGGAGGAAAAAGAGCCCCTCAGAGAAGATACAAAGCCAAGAAAACCTCAAAGCTAAGCAGCCTGAAGGGTGGTCTGAGTACAGGGGGGCTGCCTCATCACCACAGCACCCACCTTGACACAGCCACCTCTAAATATTCAAGATGAAGGACCAATTCCCTTCCCAGAGACCTCGTAGTTGTTTCTTGGAAAAGCTGATAAAGACTTGCTACGTCTTGTTTTAGCAAAGCCCAAGTTGATGCTGCTTTACACTACCTACCTTTCACACAAAGGCTTCAAAGTTAACACACTTGCCAACAAAGTGGTGGGTCCAGGAGTCCTGCCTCCCAAACTGACACACTGCAAGTACCTCAGCCTCTGCTGGGATGTTGCCTCCCCATGTAACATTGACACTTGGGCACTGGCTGTCCAATGTGTGATTGTGTTTTGGAGCATGGATTGCTATGAACGTATTTCTTTCCCAGTGGATTTGTGAAAGCATTTTTGAGCAATTAGCACCTCTATTTATTATAATGGAAATACAACCTTGGGTGCTACCCATTGCTTTCTCTTTTGTCCTTAGCTTCTGCCTTCACATTTTCACCTCGACTGTGAAAACTACTGCTGTATTTCTTGCTTGTGTGCCATCTTGCTTTTCTACTTATCTTTTGTTCCATAATTTTAATATTTTATTACTGAAAAATCTTGAATATGAGCATTAAAAGACAGGGTAAATCCCTCAGCACTTTTCCTCACATCCTAGTTTGTTTCTTGCTAGATTCTCACTCAAGAACTTCTCCTCGGTCTCAAAATCACTTCTGAATCTAGCCCTCATCTCTTTACTGAAATGTAAACATAATTGACAAATGTTCATTATCTTGAAACTATGATCTGCTTGCTAATTTGCACTGTACCGAAGGCTAGTAAAATGCCCTCTTGGTCACACAGGTATATATGCTTTATGATAAAGCATACTTGGAAATGTTTTGTTTAAACAAAGTTATTTGATTAGGTTATAGGGCAATTTTCAAAATTATCTGACATCCTTACTATTCCTTTGATTTGCTCTTTCCATATGTTGCCTAAGGCTTGAAAGAAGCAGCATCCCATGAAACAGAAAACCTTACTTGTTGATCAGGAAGAAGAACATAGGCAGTTCCACAGATGCCAGTAGATTATCACATGTTTACAATCAAAGCTCCTTCTGTAATAATAGATGGGTGAAGACTTAGGTCGACAAGCAGACAAAATTTGGGACCAAAACCCATTTCTAGTTCCCTTCTAGATGCATCACCTAGTTGGTGGCAAAAAAAAAAAAATCAGGTCTGAGGTCTGTTTACTGGCCTTTGTTTGTTTTACTAAAATAAGTCAGACCAATGTCTCTGCTTGCTGCTTGGGTTGTATATCTGTGTGTATACAAATGTTCAAAGTGGCTGAGCTGCATCTCTGTTTTCCAGTTCCTTGCAGCTTCATGCACTACAGTGAGTTCTGACACTCACATATTTGGTTACTTTAATTCCTGAAAACATTGTACTGGCTGCTCCTGGGAGATATATCACCAGTCCAATAGTTATGATCTTGTTTTGCTGCCACAGCTGCACTCTGATCCATAAAAGTTACACACAATATATGAGATTTCCTCATCTTCTACAAGAAGTGCTCCAGATGGCGTAGAGTGACCTTACCTATGTCTGTAGTAGCAAGGAGTGAGGAGTGGCATGAGCAGACTTGGGAAGTGAAATAGCTGTTGATCCAGTGTCCACTGTGTACATGCTTGAGGGAAGCATATCTGAGAACTGTCTCTAGACCAGGTGTCTTGACTAAGTACTCATTAGCAGTTGAGGTATTTACAGGAGCTCCTGGAGAGCATCTTTGATTTCATTTCATCTGAAAGGAATCCAGATAGCAAGCTTCAAGACTACTGGGTGATATGAAAATAAGGTGAGGAAGATGTCCTGCATCTGGGCAGGAACAACCTCATGCATAAGTATGGCTGGAGAGACCTGCTGGAGTGCAGCTCTGCAGAGAGACCTAGGAGTGCTGGTTGACCCAAGAGTGCTGGTCAGTTAATAAACTGAGCCAGCAATGTGACCTCATGGCCAAGAAGGCCAATGGCATCCTGAGATGCACCAAGAAGATTGTAGCCAGCAGGTCAAGGGAGGTTCTGCTCCCCCTCTGCTCTGCCCTGATGAGGCCTCATCTGGAGTCCTGTGTCCAGTTCTGGGCTCGTCAACTCAAGAGGGACAGAGAACTTCTGGAGAGACTCCAGCGCAGGGCCACCAAGATGATCAGGGGACTGGAGCATCTTCCTTATGAGGAAAGACTGTGGGNCTAGATGATCTCTGAAGGTCCTTTCCAATCCTACCATTCTATGATTCTATTATTCTAATCAGCAGAAAATCTATAGCAGGTAATAAGTGGCAAACATTTACTTGTAATTCTGAAAAGACTCAAGATCGCATCAATAAAAAAAGTACTGAAAATCTAAGAGGATTATTATTTTGTTGTTGCAAGCTGAGAGGCTTGAAGTTTTAATTGGTCACTTTATTTCTGAGGAATTAACATGCTTATGAGCATTGCAATGTGATACACATTACAACGTTTTATGTTTAACTTAATAAAACATGGTGAGGAACTTTAGACACTTATACAAGCTGCCATTTGTTACCAGTTCCTTCGCTGCTGTATTCAATGCAGTCAGACAGGGCTTTTTCTCTCGTCGGCTGCAAAAGCAGAGTTTTCTCACAGTATTTTGGCCAAGGTGACAATGGTCTTCTCCTCAAATATGAACATCTCTGGAGCCATCAGAGTCATTCCAGGACTGAGCCCTTGGCATCCCAGACAGGGCTCCAGCTCCTCCCTGCTAGAAAATGTCAATGCCACAGACACAAAGGACCAGAGATACTGATGGACCACAGAGAGAATTAGTGCTGTGGTCCCCTAGGAGCCATACAACTCAAGGTTGTGGTAGCCAGCTCCTGCTTAACACAGTTCCTGCTTGCTAAAAGCACAGTACGACGTGCAGGCTTGTAGCTTCCCTAAGAAATCTACTGAGACAACAATGTAGTGCTGTCACCTTACACCACCACAAAAGCCTGTTATAGTAAGATTACTGCAAATGTGCATAGGCCTATGCAAGAGTACTGCAAAACTGAGTACTGGAAAGCAGAAAAACTGGTCATAGAGAAAAATCTCTGTCCCAGGTGGGGCACAGTGCCATCATCCACTTATGTGCCATGGGAAAATAAACTTCAGGTGTCATTTCACATGTGCCACCAGTGGTTCAGCTTTCAAACTTGAGCGTGCAGGTGAAATGTATCCATTCAGAGTGATTTAATATCATTCAGGCCTCTCTTTACTTGAGATAATATGACTGAACATTAACAGCAACGTGCTTTATTCTAAAAATTTCAGATGGAGTACATCAAAGTAAACGTTGTGCAGGTGCTCAGCTTTGCTACCTTTGCCCTAATGAAAGCAAATATGCATAGCTGATGCAGAACACCGTGTTCACATTAAAGCAGTACAGATGAATGGCAATTTTAATCACTATTTCATCACCACACCGAGTACAAACGCACACCTACAGCTGCACACATGAAGGCCACCAGTGCCATCTGTAAACACGTGGATGTAATACCCCACGGTGGGGAAGCTGTTACCACCTTTGGAGCCGCTGGGAATGGTCCATCCGGGTTCACCTTGGCCAGCCGCACTCACTACGCCATCAGCTACATTTTCACTGCTCAGCTGCAGTAAAATCTCTGAACAAAACCAGGCAGACCTTCGTTCAGTCTCCACATTCATCAGCAAACTACCGAGAGCAAGCTGCCGACTCAAACGCCTCGGCAGCTCCGTGCGGAGCCCGAGGCTCACCACCCTCCCCGACGCACTTCTATCTTCTTCCCTCTGTCCTCCAGCGACGGAGGAATAAACTAGGGATGCGCATGTCCCGAGAGCTGCGGTGCGGGGAGCCCCGCCAGCCCGAGGCTCGCCCGGGACACGCGCCGCCGGGGCCGGCGGGGGATGCGCGCTCTCAGCGCGGCACCCAGCGAAAGTGGTACCCGCCGACGGCCGTGCGGAGAGTGAAGGCGTTGCCCTGCGGGAACGGCAGCGTGCGGATGCCGCCCGCCTCCCCCAGCGCCGTCCGCAGGCTCCCGCCTTCCTCCAGCCCCACGTCGTCCGGGCGTGGTGAGCCGCGGCCGGTGAGCAGCCCGCGGAAAGCACCGTGCAGGCGGGGGGCCGGCCGTGGGCGCTTGGCCGCGGGGCTGCCCCACGGGCTTTCCTCCGGGCTGCCCCCACGGCTGTCCTCCGGGCTGCCCCCCAGGCAGCGCAGGGCAGCGCGGCACTTCTCCGAGACTTCCCGCAGCATGGCGTCCACGCCCGCCGCCTCGTCCCGCGCCTCTGGCCGCTCACGTCTGCACCACGGCCCGGACAGGGCAGCTGCGGCCGCAGGAGGAGGAGGTGGAGGAGGAAGGGCCGTCCCGTCAGTGCACGGTGGCAGCATCAGTGTCTGCCAGGGGAGAGAGTGTGACTTCTGCGAGCTGAGCTGCACCGCGCATCCCCACACTGCTCTGACCCCNCCCATCCCATCCCATCCTATCCCATCCCATCCCATCCCACATCACCCTGTCCTGTACCACATAAGCCCACACTGTGCCACCCCAACTTGCCGCACAACTCCTTGTTGCTCCCCACATGACCCTGTCCCACCCCACACTGCTCAGCCTCACCCCGTACCCTCTCGCCCCCACCGCACTGTCCCCCAGGGAGCGCCTGGGCCATAGGACAGCCAGCACGGTGAGATGGTAGCACTCACATCAAGGACGGCAGCCAGCTGCCTGGCCTGGCTTGCCAGCTCCTTCAGCTGTGTGTTGCTCTCCCGCAGCGTCACGAGCTCTTCCTGCCGCTGAGTGAGGGTCTCCTGCAGCTGTGAAGGACAAGTGAGGATAGGGTGGCTGGGTCGGCCCCGCTGCTCAGGGGCTGGGGGATGCTGCACACCAGGGCCATGTGGCTGCCTTGGCAGGATGTGCGGGAGAGAAACCCAGTGTGGGCACACTGGGGAGGGCTTGGGGATCCCTACCTGGCTGTTTGCCTCCAAGGCATCTCCCAGCTCTTTCTGGTGCTGGTCCGCCAGGTCCCTCCAGCACGGCTCGGGGGAAGGCAGGCACTGAGAGGGTTTCTGTGCCAGCACACCACTCTCTGGCTGTGAGGAGCAGGGGCCAAAGGCCACCTCCTCACCCAGCGACAAATCAAAGTCAGTGCAGTCCAATGGTGGTGGCATTAAGGTGGAAGCATCTGGAAGGAATAGCCAGAGATGTTAAGAGACAGGAGGTTTTCCCATCCTCTCTTCTCCCTGACCCCAGCACGCCATCTCAGTTCTGAGAACCCCTCCAGTATGTCAATGACATGCTTCTACTGCACTGCAGCAACCGTGCACCCTAAAGCTGTTTGGATTTAATTTCGGTCCGCCATGGAGGAAAGCTCGGTGCCAGCACAGGTCGCTCTCGGGGAACACACCAGGACACACTGCCTTAGGGATTGTCCCAGGGTGGGACAAGCATGCAGTGAGTAGGCATTCAAAACCACAAAAACAAAACAACAA
>WBNH01006327.1:112712-134138 GCA_013401255.1 Urocolius indicus | reverse complement strand
GAGTGCCCGTGTCTTTCCTCCGATGCAACAGTGACTGTGTTTAATTTCACTAGTAAAGACATTAAAAACAGTAAATATGGCAGTCTAAAGAAGTATCATAATTCATTTTTTAAAATACCCTTGTTAATATAGACTTTGATGCTTTATCATAGAATCATTGAATCATAGAATACTAGGGGTTGGAAGAGACTTTTAGAGATCATCTAGTCCAACATCCCTGCTAAAGTAGGCCCACCTGGATCAGGTCACACAGGAAGACATCCAGGTAGGTTTTGAAAACCTCGAAGGAAGGAGACTCCAAAACGTTCCTGGGCAGCCTGTTCCAATGCTCTGACATCCTCACAGAGAAATAGTTTTTCCTTAAGTTTAAATGGAACTATTTGTGTTCCAGCTTCTTTCCATTACCCCTTGTCCTGTCACTAGACATAACAGAAAAAAAAGTGATACCCTAGCCTTCTGCCATCCATCATTTAGATATTTGTAAATATTAACAAGATTCCCCCTATCCTCTATAAACTACACTGAGGTTAACAAGAGATCATAGAAACATAGAATCATAATTGTTGGACAAGACCTTTAAGATCATTGAGTCCAACCACTAACCTAACACTGCTGAGCCTATTACTAAACCATATCACTCACCACTCCATCTGTGTGTCTTTTGAATACTCCACCACCTCCCTGGCCAGCCTATTAAAATGCTTAATAACCCTCTCGGTGAAAATGTTCTTCCTAATCTGCAATCTAAACCTCCTGTGGCACAACTTAAACCCATCTCCTCATGTCCTGTTATTCGTTACTGGAGAGGTCAACCTCCACCTCACGACCTCCTTTCACATAGTTATACAGAGTGATCATGGCTTCTCTCAGCCTAAGGCTAAATAAGTCAATCTGCCTCAGCCGCTCCTCATAAGACTTGTACTCCAGACCCTTTAGCATCTTCATTGTCCATTTCTGGACACGCTCCAGCACCTTAATGTCTTTCTTGTAGTGGGTGGCCTGGAACTGGTCATAGCATTACACATGCAGCACCGAATACAAGCAGACAATCGCCTCCTTGGTCTTGCTGGCCATGCTATTTCTGATACCAGCCAGGATGCCACTGGCCTTCTTGGCAACCTGGGACAACTACTGGCTCATATTCAGCTGAATGTTGATCAAAACGCCATGTTCCCTTTTTGCATGGCAGCTTTCCAGTTACTCTGCTCCAAGGCTGTAGTGTCACCTGGGGTTGTTGTGGTCCAAGTGCAAGACGTGGCACTTGGTCTATTTGAACCTCTTTGGGCCACTACTTCAGCCTTCCCAAAATCCTCTAAAGAGCTTTTTTGCCCTCAAGTAGATCTACAGTCCTGCTCAGCTTGGTGTCATCAGCAAATTTACTGAAGGGCCACTAAATCCCCTGGGAGACAACATACTTGCTGAAGTCACAGTAGTCAACATCCACTTCTCTGCCCTCATCTAGTAAGCTAGCCATGTCATCACAGAAGTCTATCAGGTTGGTCAAGAAGGATTTCCCCTTGGTGAATCCATGTTGACTGCTCCTGATAACCATCTTTTTTCTTCATGTGCTTAGGGATGACATCCAGGATGAGCTGTTCCATCACCTTTCCAGCGATGGAGGTGAGTCTGACAAGTCTGCAGTTTCATGGGTTTCATGAATTTTCATTCGTTCTTGAAATTTAATTCAACCTAAAATTCAATTTAATTTCTTGTGCTTTTTGAAGACTGGAATGACATTGGCATTCCTCCAGCCTCAGACAAAACATCTGTATTCCATGATTGTTCAAAAATGGAGAGTGGCTTAGCAACAATATCAGCCAGCTCCCTTAGCAGATGTGGGTGCATCCCATCAGGACCCAGGGAATTGTGGATGTCTAGTTTGCCTAGTAGATCCCTAACACAATCCTCCTCAATCAAGAGAAAATCTTCCTTTCTCTGAACTTTCTCTCTATGTTTTGCCTTCCACTGCCTGGAGTTCCTGGGGAATGTCTACTCAATAATAAAAGTTAAGAAGGAGCAGAGCCAGTGTTTGTTATTCTTTTTCTTCCAGAACAACTGCTACACGTACTGAAGCCCTACTTCAGAAATGACTGGACATCATTTGCTGATAGGAAGCAGAAAATAAATTTTTTGTTTTCCTTTGCTTGTGTGAAGCCTTTGCTTTGTTTCTTTGTCTCATCCCACAAATTTTTTTTTCATCTTATTTTCTCTCACACCATGTTCTGCTGGGAGGGAAGCAATAGAGCAGCCAAGTTCAATCCACCACACATGCTGAGAATAAGTGAATAACAACTAAGTTGGAATATTTGGTTATATGGCTAATACCAGCAGAATAGATTTCAGTCCTTCAGAACTACTGATATGAATCAGAGCAGCTGGAGGATAACTAGTGCTGCAATGTCATTTTTGTTGACATACTGTCTACCACTTCCTTTCTGGAACAGTAGAGCTCCGTGTTTCAATCACATTTGAAGAGGTTCTCCTGCCAGTGCTATTACAAAACTGTTAGGTTTGGAGACTAGGCTTATATTTTATGGCATGCACCAGTTCGCAGCTTGCGTTCCTCCTCCACAAAGAGCAAATATCCCTTGATCTTTCTCTACTTTCTCTATCATCAGTTGTTAATTAATATAAGGCAGGATATCCTGGTGCCTCTAGAGAACAGCAAGAAAGAAGGACCTTGCATAACAGCCAGAACACCATTCCATCTGTGAGCTTATTTCAGATGCTAATTCAAAATTTCTTGAAGTCCTTTTCAATGCACTGTCAGTAATTCATATCTGCTTCTCACTTCATTTTTAACTAAATATCCTAAGCTGGCCAACTAGGCTCTCTCTGAAATTGGCAAGGAGATAGATCTAGAAAACAGACAGTGTTGAAGATTTGGAGTACTTCTGGAGTCTGGAATCCAAGCTGATTTAATTCTTCAAGGCAATTCTTGAACATAGACACATTTTATCACAGAATCACTGAATCTTGAGGGTTGGAAGGGACCTTGAAAGCTCATCTAGTCCAACCCCCCTGCCAGAGCAGGACCACCTATAACGGGTCACACAGGAACTCATCCAGGTGGGTTTTGAATATCCCCAGACAGGAGACTCCACAACTCATCTGGGCAGTCTATTCCAGTGCTCCTTCATCCTCACAGTGAAGAAGTTTTTCCTTGTGTTTCTTTGGAACCTCTTGTGTTCCAATTTGTACCAGTTGCCCCTTGTCCTGTCATTGGATATCACTGAGATGAGTCTGGCTCCATCGTCCTGACACCTGCCCTTTTACATATTTGTAAACATGAATGAGGTCACCTCTCAGTCTCCTGTTCTTGAAGCTAAAGAGCCTTATGATGTATCTAAGCATGTCAGAGAGAGCACCTCTGGAGAAATGACAGACACCAATATAGTTAAAGTCATAAATCTCAACTTTATTAGCGAGCATCAGGCTTTTATAAGCAATGCAAAGCTAGCTTGGTTACAATAATTCTGATTGGTCTTTTCCAGCTACACTATTTGTGACAAGCCTTGCAGTTTCACATACTCCTTCAGCCTTTGCTTTGCTACATTCTTTTACCTAATTCCTTCTCTATCTCACACAGTTTTTTTCCCACATGCACAACTGCCTTCATATCTACACTCTAACAAGCAACTCATCCTTGACTATCCTTCAGGCCCACTGTCTGAGTCTGCATCTGAGGCCTGTGTCTGAGCCTCATGCAGCTTACGGTCTCATATAATCAAAGTCTGAGTGAGCCACACATCCTTTTTCATTCACGTACATTACTATATAAGCAAGTTAATCCAACAAAATAATGGGGAACATAAAAAGTAGAGTGAGAAAAGGAATAGTATCTGGTAGGCTGAAAGTGAAGATATAATTAAGGAAATTATGGACAAATCTTTATAATCCATTTTCATTTGTTCTGTTTTTGTGGAAAAGAAAACTTCCTTCTACCTCAAAGTCTGCATATCTATACTGATACATATTATTGCTAGGAGAATGAAATGTATTATTTTGCATCGTTATTCTTTGTGGTAAAACCAATTAATTTTGGAAAAAAAGTAGTAGATGCAGATTTTTTAACTAATCTGAGCTATCATCTTTAAAAGTACTCATCAGCTGGCATGAGATTCATTATTAGAATTCAAATGCTATTTATGAGTTAAACAGTATACGATATATATATAAATACACCACTCCCATATCATAGTTCAGGTATTAGGAACAGGAAAAAACTCCAAAAGAAGAGAATGAAGGGTTTTTACCTCATCAGTAATGGCTAATGTAAGGTCATAATAAGCAAGAGACATATTCCATAGGGAAAAAAAGAAAAACAAGTTGATTATATGCTAGAATATTCAAGATCAGATATGTGTTATTAAAAGTACTTAATTGTAGCACTTGAGTTTCTCATTCCCTTTAGCTTTCATAATGAAGAAGAGCATGTGTTTAAAGTGAAAGGAAATGATGACGGGGGGGAGCTCTAGGGTTCGAATTGAAGTGAATTTGCAAAGCTACTAACAAATGAAATAGAAAATAAAAACTTTAATGATTTCCTGCCTTTAGATCTTCACATGCTGGATGATGCCTACAGATCAAAAGATGAGGACAGTGAGAAAGAAACAAAGTTTTTACTGACCTTGTCCTGAATTAGAGCAGTGGGATGGTGAGCTAAGGAAGGTGGTTTCATGTTGTATTAAAATAAATTGCCACAGAACTGGCAATTCAACCAGTATCTATGTCATATCTATGTATTATCTTTCTGGTAATAAACCTAGTTATTTTTCCCTTGATCCAGTCTCCTCAAGCATACCTCAGTAGTACCGTTTTTTTTAATAAGATCCACATGCTTTTTCTAGCCCATCAGAACTGACTTCAGAAATGAATGCTCATTTTTCTCAGAAATTAGCAAAGCCCTATAGACAAGCATCAAAGATTCACCCGTTTACTCAGTTTTCAAAGTTTCATTTCATCTCTTTAAAACTCCCCTCAGGAAAGTCTTTACAATCAGAACGGGTCCCATGTTCCTTGCAGTCACTGGTGTTATCAAACAAAATCTTATCCTTGCTAAGAAAAGTAGTATTAAAAGCCTATCCATCAGCATACCTGAGAGGGGATTTTTTGATGTATATCGTGATTTAGTCTGGAATGGTTTCTTAATCTTCCTAAAAATTCTCAGCAGAAGTCTACTTTAAAATATGTGAATGAGGTTGTTACAAAGAGTTGGAATTAAATTATTATATAAATAGCAATTGCTGAGATTCACTCAGAGAGTGGTAATTCCTATAAGGCATATGTTTAAAAGTTCTACTTTAAAGTTGAATAATAACATTGATACAGACCAGACAGCTGAAAACTATGAAGATTAAAGAAAGACTTTTTTTTTCCTGAGAGGTAGGTTTGGTATGGAAGTTGTTTTCTCCTTTGAAATTTAAGCATTAGAATTATGAAGAAAATCCATACTACATTTTAATATGTTATTTTTTCAAAGATGCAAGATGATCTAATGTTTCCAATAATTTGAAAAATGATGGAATTTTAATCCTCCATTGGGGATTTTTACTAACGTGAATGAACTCTGTCTTCTGCTTCTGGACTTTACAAATAGATCATGCAGAATTGCGGAATTTCATTCTCTCTCTTTTTTTTTTATTTTTCATATTTTTTTTTCATTTTAAAACTTCCTGTGCTATTCTGTTAATTCACTTTGTATAAGAGACTAAAATTAATCCATTGTTTTTAACAATGTTTAATTTTATTTCATGGAAATAGACTCTCATTCTTTTCTTCAGAAGTTAGGTCATGATACAGTGAAACTTTTCCTATTGTTAACGTTGTATACTTCAGTACAAACTACATACTTAAGAAACACATTTTCATGGTCATCAGATTTTAAAAGTATTGCCAAAGGCTAGGGCAAATGAATATTACATTATATAATCTTGTTTTCTTTGTTATTGTTTAGATTACATCTCACTTTGCACAAGTTAGGGAAAATTTGTAGTGGACATTTCTAAAAGATTAGAAATCCTAATTTTTCTGTCCTTGGAAGTATAATATGTCATTAAGAAAATGAAATGTGTTAGTCACAAATGATGATCAAAAATACTTTTAGGATCACCATAGAAAAAGTTAAAAATACCAGGAGATAATGGGAACTATTTTTAAACATTCTCCACTGAATTTTTAAAAACAATAGGTTAATATCCATGCCTGAGGAAAATAAATATAAATAATTCATTGCACTGAGATAAACTTGCAATTATTTTAGTGTACTATTTTATTTATTTTACACTATATTAGTGAGGTTGTGGTTTGGGTTTTGTTTTTGTTTTTTTTTTCAAATCAGATGGAATAGTTTGGCTATACTTCTTGAGGTTGTCGTAGATTCTTTGCTGGAAACCTTGTATTTTGATAAATGATTTGTGTATCTACTTGCATATTTGGCATTATACACAGTCATTGCTTAAATAAATGGTGCTACTAAATCCTCTCTCCTGACTTCCAACATTCCACTTTGCCAAAACAGACTGAATCCTCTTTTGCTTAACTTGCCATAATAAATACAGGAAATTTTATGAGACTTAGTTAAGAAATAAAAAAGAAACACATCTTTTCAGAACATCTTAGTAGTTTTTGCTCTGACAGCTACAGAACTTGGAAGTACATACCTTGCCTGATGAAATCACTTGTGCAGATATTAAGAGCAATTAGGTGCCTGATGGTGACCAACTTCTATTTCTTCCAAAGAAAAACCCACTAGAACTCTAAAACACTACTGTTTGCAAAGAGTTAATAAATTAATAAATCTTCAGCAAGGCCAACAGATAGGGATACATGACAGACAATGACATTAAATCATAGAATCTCAAGGGCTGGAAGGGACTTCTAAAGATCATCACCTCCCACAGCCTGAGGCTCAGCACCAACAGAGGAGTCGCAGAGCCTGTACACTCCACTTTGCCCCAGCAGCTGCCCTTATCTACTGAGCATGAGGTAATGTGGGGGCTGATGGCCTGACCACGCCCCTTGCGGCATATGGGGGAAGTTAAAGTTAACCCTATTCCTGCCAAACCCAGGACAGTAATCACAGAATCACTGAATCACAGAATTGTAGCAGTTGCAAGAGACCTCAAAAGATCATGTAGTCCAACCTGCCAGAGCAGAATCACCTAGAGCACGTCACACAGGGACTCATCCAGGTGGGTTTTGAATGTCTGCACAGAAGGAGACTCCACAGCCCATCTGACCAGTCTGTTCCAGTTCTCCATCATCCTCACAATGAAGAAGTTTTTTCTTGTGTTTCTTTGGAACCTTTTATATTCCAGCTTGTACCCATTGCCCCTTGTCCTGTCATTGGACATCATTGAGAATAACTTGACTCCATCATTCTGATACCCATCCTTGATGTATTTGTAAACATTAATGAGGTCACTCCTCAGTCTCCTTCAAGCTAAAGAGCTCCAACTCCCTTAGCCTTTCATCATAAGGGAGATGCTCCACTCCATCATCTCGATGGTCCTGCGTTGAACTCTCTCCAGCAGCTCTCTGTCCTTCCTGAACTGAGGGGCCCAGAAATGGACACAATAGATGTGGCTTCATGAGAGCAGAGTAGAGGGGGAGGAGAACCTACTCAACTCACTGCCCACACCCCTTCTAATACACTCCAGGATGTCATTTGCCTTCTTGGCCACGAGGGAATATTGCTGGTTGATTTTTCCCTCACTAAGAGTGAAATTTAGAAAAAAACAAGCATTTTTTTTGTTTAGTTGAAAAAATACCAGAAAAATTAGCCCACAAAATAAATCCCAGTAGAGTCATAACAGTTGCTCAAACACTAATAGAAGTTTCAATCATTAATCTAATGCTTTCAGAATTAACCTTATGTGATCTGGGAACTTGTAATTTTACTACTTTTTATTTAAATAATTTCTGGCTTAATAAAGAAAATGTTTCTCTTTTTCATTCTATAAAAATGTTTAATTTGTTACAAGATTTTTTTGTAGACTTCAGTTTTAATTTTTAATTTAGAAGTTCTTACTTTGTGCAACTTAAATATTCCCTACGTCTTCTCATATTTATGCTACAAATACACCATTTTTCAAAAACTTTCTTTTATGGACACCTCAGGCAACTAAGTCTGTTAATGGAGTGTGGTTTAAGTTTGGTTTCTGGTGTTGTGGTTTTTTTGTTTGTTTGTTTGTTTTGTGTGGGGTTTTTTTTCCCTTTTTCCTGCATGACAAACTCATTTATACATCCCAGAAGAAATATGACATATTTTGAAAGAATATGGAATAACTGACATATGTCTACTCTAATATGTTTAGTTTTATTAGCTATTAGTCCATCACTCTTGTTATTTATTATTTCTACCAAAATAAGGAAATAGAAATATGCTTTAAATCCCATTTTCCCCCAGAAAGTCTTTCCATTTGCCTAGATTATTTTCAGTTTGAATTCTATCCTGATGGTTTTACATCTGATCCTGTCTTGCCCTTAATAGAAAAAATAAAGATTCAGGTTGAAAATGGATACATTGATTTGAAATAGTCAGATCAAAATGCAGAATCAAGCCACACAATAGTTCTTCCAGTTTCACGTCAAACAATGGAAAATAAATTACATTCCAAAATCACACTGCTTAACATAATCTGTTTAACAGCTGTTGATTAGTCTATACAAAAACAAAAATCCCATTTCCTTCTATTCATTTCATTTAATTTAAAATTGTTTTCTAAAGTCAAACCAATCCCCTTAATAATGGATCTTTCATGAATAAATAAATATTTCAAACATAAATGAATACATTTACAATGGCTATCCAGTCTTCTTAATGAAACTAGAGTTGTCATTCATCTGTCACCAATACCAAAATCCAATATTACTTCCTTGCCTTTTTTACTAGCGTAAAAATTCTTTTTATTTATCTGGGTTCTTCAGCGAAAAGTATCTAAGGAAATTACCTTTCATAAACAAAAAATGTGACCAATCTATGCATAAAATATTAGCTATTAAAATAGGGAAATTTATAGAGTTCCTTGTTATACAGATTAAAAGTATACCCCGTTTCACACTTGCAATAAATATTTTCGGTACAAGTTTTTAATCCCATTAAAACAGACAAATTAGACTTTCATCTTCTTTTTCCAAAAATGTTATTTCAGATCTGATACCAAATATGTATTCTGCTACATCAGAGAAGGTCTCAGTGAACCTTCATTACTACACATTAGGAAATAAAACCAGAAATATTGAACCGAAGGAGAAATATCCTGTAACAAATAAACTAAAATGGTTACGTAAGTAACAATTATAAATACAAAACATTATACATATATATATATATACATGAAGAATAATAATTGAAACGTTAAATGATTAAATTATCTTTTGATTTAAGTTAATTTTTCCAGAATGGCCAGAAACACAGAAAAAAAGTCAGTTACAGAGCACTCAAGATTACAGAATGGTAGTTCTAGGTACAAAGGAGATCTAAGGAAGTTTTGAGAGGAAAATAGATCTGTGTAACTGTCAATATTGTGAAAGTCTCTTTCCTAATGAGAGATAAAAGCTTATAATGATATGAAAAATAACTCCAGTAGAAGGAAACCACTAATTTCTTACTCTTGGAAGTTAAATTAATTTGCTGAGATTTTTTTGTGTGATGGAAACACTAAAAACACCTGAAAATACAATTTGATCTAAGCAGGATATTTACTTTTTCTGAGCTCTTATCTAGAGATTGTTTCTTGGAAAACTATTTTTAATAGGATTTAATTTATTGCTATTACTTAGTCCACAAGTTAGAGGCTCCAAAATGGTGTATATGTTTTTAACAATTTGCTCTTCAGTCAGGATAAGTTGCTTTGATTTTAGCTACAGAATGATGTCCTATTTAATTTTGAGATATCTTTATTTTTAAGACATTTCTAAAATCTAGTGGCCATGACTATTCTTTCTCTTCAGTGGCTGAATAGTTTTACTAAGAAGACATGTTGCAACAGTGCATAGACTTTAGGACTCTGAATATAGTTTAAAATAGTTCGAATTTCTATACGTGACAACTAACAATGTTTTGTTTTAAATGTATGAGGTAGCCATTTCATTGTCCCTTATTTTCTATGACCTGAATAATTCAGCCACCCTTTAATCACATGAGAAGTGAGATTAAAATATGTTGCTAAAATGTGATCTGTCCCAGTGTCAACACATTTTCTTGATACATTTCATCTTCCTCAGTTTCTCTGACTTTGACTAGAAGAGTTTCTGACGAATTCCATCTGAACCTTTTGATTAGATTTTGGAAACTAGATATAGCAATTGTGCCTGAATATAAAATTCAAGAATCAAGTTCCAAACCCCTCTACCAATTCACTCTATTTATGCCACAAGACAAGGGAGCCCAAATTCCCCCTTACAATGAAGAAGCTGCTGCCATTTTAACTGTTAGTTAATTTTGCTTCCTATATATGATAGATGAAATTAATTAGGAACCCTTATGTATTATTGACTCCTGGAGCAATGAACAGTTTGAACATCAGATTTCACATTGGTTTAGCATGAAGTAAATGCTCTGATTCAATCCTATTCTACTTCTGTTTATCTTCCAACATCAGAGCCTCCAATCACATTGCCAAAGTTCAGGTGGAACTGAACTGGGGATGTCCTGTAAGTTGTAAAGCTTTGGTAATTTTGTTGATAGATCTGATCCTTCAGAGCAGGCTTTGAAGAAAGGCTGTAGATATAGACAATAAAACTAAGTGTACATGAAATAAAAACTATGTTCCTGCAGTACACAGAGAAGGAAATATTTTACATCATTGTCGTGAAATCAAAACACATCTTCACTGTGCCCTAGAAATACATTATTCTTCAGTTTTCGTTCCTTTGGTTTTTAGTTCTGTCTATTTTATAATACGTCTAGTTTGAGGAAAAAGGGATATCATCAATACTATATGCACTTAATGTACCTTTTATTACTTTTTATTTAGATTCCCAGGACTTTGTAGTGGTCCTTGATTCTGCACAGGTTACAGCTTATAGTGTCATTCATGCCCTCATGAAAGAGCAGTAATGCATAACAGTCTGTGCTCCTAACAAGTTGTGGCACTCTCAGAAACATCTTGGACATAGCTCCTGGAAGACAGCATACCTCTCACAACTGACTCCCTGTCAGGCTAGCAGATAGGCACCTCTGTGCCCCTTAGCAAGAAAGTCATTCACTACAAGCACTTGTTTCTTTTTGCAGTGTCTATTGTGTGCTGCTGGTACAGATTATTGTGGTAGACCTTGCCTGTGAGTGTCTGCAGTTGTTGAAGCTTTATAGTCATTTTTTGTTTTAATACTGAAGAGAGGAGACTGAAGCAGAGTCCTGATGTGAGTCACTAGGGTCCAAGGTGCCTCATTCTCTGTGACATCTGCCATGGGAGCATGAAATCACTCACATCTCCATCTCAGCCTCTCTAATACTGCACAACCTTGTAACTGTTTCTTGAAACTCAGTCACCTGACAAAATAGATCATCAATTTATGCAAATTTTTGCAGGTACTTAACCTTTTTTTCAAGAGAAGGACCTGGGCACTCGTGACCTACCATCTGTACTGAAGTCTGCTTCCTTACCAGTAACATCTGGATGGAAGCATCAAACATGTCAGGGAATTTCTCTGTAGAAACATTGGATTTAGCTCTGAAGGAAGTGCCCACTATCCTGGCAGAGACCGAGGGCATTTCCCTGGGCTGTAAGCTTATAAGCAGGGTGCATAGACCTTCTCACATGCCTTCTGCACTAAGTGCCATGCAAACTGTGGCACTGTCTCAGTTTACACTCTCTGTTGCTTCCTTGAGGCCCCTTAAAACCTGGTATTCTATGAATCTTTGATTATTGTTATACTGTTTAATTGGTTTAGCCCATTTTGGAGAATAGAATAACAGTAATTTTCTATATGAATTGAACTTGAATTTTCTTTGAAGCATCTCTAGAATGTGATTATATATTTCTTCTTCTAATATTACTAAAACTCTCTCACTGGTAAATAATTCTGCAAAAACAAAATAATAATTTAGATTGGTTTTAGTTAACTTATATTTTCTTACATAAACAGCAGTTTCTGAGGAAAAATAGTACCAATTGGTAGAAATTTGTTTTGCTAAAGGAAGTGAGAGTAATTTGTGTGTGTGAATGTGCTTTGGCAAATATAATGAAGAAACGTAATTACATTTAGTCTTGAATACTTCTATAATAGCAATACAAATCCTGTCAGATTAACTAAATTCTAAATTTTGATGACTCTGTAAAGTGAAGATTAAAAATGTCATATTTTTAATATATTATGAAGCATTGCACAGATTTACATTGCTACAGGGCTTTGAAATAACCTAAGAAAAATTAATCTGAAAATTGGCTCATCACTCTTATAAACATAAGATTATAAATCACGGAATGCTCTGTCAAATTCTTGAACACAGTTACAGCACATATTTATTTAGAACAAGTTCCCTTGATTCCTAACATATGGAGCCACACTACTGAAGTTTTCAGTTTAATACTAGTTGAAGAATAACATTCTGATTTTCTAATCTCTCTCAGCTGCAGGTATACTTAATATACTTTTAAGATAATTGATAAATTAATTAACTTGATTTGGAGTCAGATATCAATAGAGAATAATTCTTTCACTACACAAATTTGTAAAATATCTAGTTAAAAGCTGCATGCTATTAATTGATGTGCTGAGATCCAAGGAATTACAAATTTAAACACTGGTGCATTATTTAAATTATGTCTACAGAGGGCATCTATATGAATACCATAGGAAAAAATGCTGTAAGCTTCTTCAGCAGTAAGACAGTCATAGTTAAAACTGAAAAATGGAATTCGAAATGGTGCCAAGAATGAAATAAAATCTTAATGACAAAGTGTTTCAATAACTCTCTGTATCTAATCTGGAAAAAAAATCCTGGATTGGATTCATACACTTCAATTATCTTTGTTGTCTTAGATGTATTTGAGCTTCCACATCACTCTGAAAAATGTGTGAATAGAATTTTTCCAGAGTAGTTAAGTTTATCAGATAACAGTCTGTTATCTGATAAGTCCTCGAATAGACTGTTCTTCTCAGTTGTTGTGTTCTTCTCAGTTGTATATTAGACTTACCAAGCAACTACCTTTTATTGAATTATTTATCAACTCTGCAAAGCTTTCCATTGGTGTCAAATTACTGATTGAATAATTTGAATGATGATGATCTGACTGAAGTGAATAGTTGTCTATTTAACTATAATTTCACTTTCAAGATTCTCTGATTTAAACCACGGTAGTAGTATCTCAAGTACCATTTGTCTTAACATGGATCTGGTATCTCCTTCCTTAGGATGAGTCTTGGTGCAATATCTTAAGGTAAATTGCATGACTAACACTGAGCTGATTGATTTTGTGTTAAATGGCAATACTATGCCTGATTGATCCTTTCTCATGTTATTGATCTGAGTTCAGGCAAAATGTTCAAAACCATTAATTTCTCATTTTTCTTTCATCAATACTTAAAAACTAATTTAGCAGGCAGAGAGAGGTAAGACAGCATCATGACTGCAGTGACTTTAAAGTCATAACTAAATTAGAAGTCAAAGTTGCCTGTTTCAGATGTTTTGAAGGATAGTACATATTTACTCGAGATTTTTCAAATTATTCTTTTAAAGCTCCCAGAGCATACATGAACACACAGGTATTTCAGTTAAAAACTGCAAATTATACACCTTTCTGTAAGAACTGATACATGCTCTTTGTTCTGTTCTGTTCATGATATGTGCAACATTCATAACATATGAAAGATATGTGTTATCCTTATACATTCAAGCCCTTGAGATTCTGTGATTCTGTATGTCTGAAAATTCCAATAAAATATTACATCTGTATGTTTCTGGTTACTTCAGAAGAGGCAATGACATTTTGTTGCAGTATATTATTCTTATGCCTATTCTATTTGAGTGGTCTGTAAAATGAAATACAATAAATGTAAAATAAAAAAAATGCTCAGTAACAGAAGATAAAAAGATAAATTTAGAAAAAAGAAATTCCAGTTAACTTTCCAAAAGTTTGTGCTCGAAGATGGTATAATTATACTGCAAATGCTTTTCTAGAAGATGACAAGAATTTGCTTAGAGCCCTAGCGACATGAAAGCGTTCAGTACTGTAGCAGAAATGCTCACCTGTGGTAATACACAGGGGTTCCCTAAGCAAGTAATTTTTATGGCTACTTTTGTTTGCTTTTGCTTGCTTCATTATAAGCTTGACAGGTGCAAAGTTAGCCCAGACAACTCAGATCTGCGATATGCTCATTCTATTTTTGATTTCAATATTAAAGCCATACTATTTAATTTAGTATTTCCAAAACTAAATGTATAGGTATACGCAATACATTCTTGGGGGAAAAAGGAATCCTAAGTAACAAAAAAAAAATCAAAGAAAGTTTTTTTTTTTCCTTAAAAGAACCATGTATTTTAGCCTCACATTTTAACTGTACCCATGAAATGAATAGGTTATTTTTTTTCAGACATGGAAGTGGCATTTAACTGAGAAAATCTATCATGTTATGCTCATTCTGGAAACATAGTTTTAAAATTGTACTCAGGCTAGTATTATAATCTCACATCATAATCATCACCATTAATCACTTATATTCTTACACATTGTTATGCTATTTTTCCATTTCTAATGTATTTTAATTTTAAAATAAAATATATAATCAAGTAACCATTAATTTAAACAAGGAAAAAAAAAACCCCAGTAACAGTCATTATGAGAAACTGTTAATTTTTCAAGTCATTAGAGGAAATATTACATCAAGAGAGCAATTAGAGTTAGGAAATTTAGCTAAATACTCTTACTGGAAATCTCAAGAAACATTTGGTAACACTACAGGTAACCAAAATGATGTATGCATTGAAAATCAATCTTCTGCTAAGACCTAACATAAAGGCCTCTTTTGACAAAATATAAGAAAGTTTATAAGTCTGAAAAGAAGACCTTAATAACTTCTCAATCTAACACATGAAGTTCGTTGATGTAATTTTATCAAAACTGTGAGCATTCGTTTTTTTACTGCAAGTAATGTCAGCACCAATTTCCACATAAACTTTCTAGTTCAGCACCAGGAGCTGCTGCTCAACTCCTTTCTCTTCTATCTACCATCTAAATTATGCTTTAANGCAGAAATGCTCACCTGTGGTAATACACAGGGGTTCCCTAAGCAAGTAATTTTTATGGCTACTTTTGTTTGCTTTTGCTTGCTTCATTATAAGCTTGACAGGTGCAAAGTTAGCCCAGACAACTCAGATCTGCGATATGCTCATTCTATTTTTGATTTCAATATTAAAGCCATACTATTTAATTTAGTATTTCCAAAACTAAATGTATAGGTATACGCAATACATTCTTGGGGGAAAAAGGAATCCTAAGTAACAAAAAAAAAATCAAAGAAAGTTTTTTTTTTTCCTTAAAAGAACCATGTATTTTAGCCTCACATTTTAACTGTACCCATGAAATGAATAGGTTATTTTTTTTCAGACATGGAAGTGGCATTTAACTGAGAAAATCTATCATGTTATGCTCATTCTGGAAACATAGTTTTAAAATTGTACTCAGGCTAGTATTATAATCTCACATCATAATCATCACCATTAATCACTTATATTCTTACACATTGTTATGCTATTTTTCCATTTCTAATGTATTTTAATTTTAAAATAAAATATATAATCAAGTAACCATTAATTTAAACAAGGAAAAAAAAAACCCCAGTAACAGTCATTATGAGAAACTGTTAATTTTTCAAGTCATTAGAGGAAATATTACATCAAGAGAGCAATTAGAGTTAGGAAATTTAGCTAAATACTCTTACTGGAAATCTCAAGAAACATTTGGTAACACTACAGGTAACCAAAATGATGTATGCATTGAAAATCAATCTTCTGCTAAGACCTAACATAAAGGCCTCTTTTGACAAAATATAAGAAAGTTTATAAGTCTGAAAAGAAGACCTTAATAACTTCTCAATCTAACACATGAAGTTCGTTGATGTAATTTTATCAAAACTGTGAGCATTCGTTTTTTTACTGCAAGTAATGTCAGCACCAATTTCCACATAAACTTTCTAGTTCAGCACCAGGAGCTGCTGCTCAACTCCTTTCTCTTCTATCTACCATCTAAATTATGCTTTAATCATACTGCTTTTTTCCTTCAAAGTTTGTGAATTTTTTCTTACTTAAACTCTCCCAAGTTATCACCTGTATAAAAAACGATTCCTAGTTATTTTGTAACTACATCCTTATTCTGTCAGTTCACAAGTTTCTAAGTTAACTATCCATTCATACAATCGTGAAGCCATTCCATTTTATTAACTTTCCTGTTTAGCTGCATCTTTGTTGTTTCTTGTCTTCGCATACAAATCCCTTTCAATGTGTATTGGGTCTGACCTGGATAGTAGTAATTTCTTACAGCAGCTCTCACAGTGTAGCTTTGTCTGTTGGTAGAAATGTGCTGATAGCACACCAGTGTTTTAGCTACTGCTTGCACTGTATCAGCCTGTCTCTCTAACATTTCTCCTTCCACCTTCACCAGTAGGCTGGGGGTGGGCAACATCCTGGGACAAAACAGAGCCAGGACAGCTGAGACAAACTGATCAAAGGGATATTCCATACTGTATGACATCACTGAGCAGTATAAACTTGAGGAAAGGAGGTGGAAGAGGCAGCACTTGTGATTTATGTTTGTCTTTAGAAGCAATTGCTTTGCGTACCTCAGCCCTGCTGCCCAGGGAGTAGCCAGACATCACCTAGTGAGTGGAAGTAGAGTCACGTCTTTGCTTTCATGTATGCCACTGTAGTGGTCTTGCCTGAGCCTGATTTTTGGTAGGTGGGGGGCTACAGTGGTGGTTCTTTAAACAAAGGTTTGCCAGAACCTTCTCCTGTAGCTGACAGATCTAATGCCAGTCAGTTCTAAGATGAATCTCCTGCTGAGACTGGCCAGGCCAATTAGTGACTGAGGTAACACCTCTGTGAATAACGTATTTGAGAAGGGGAAGAAATTGGTGCACATTTGCTAAACTGCAGCAGCAGTAAAAAAGAGTGAGAATGTGAAAACATATCTGCAGACAGCAAGGTGAGTGGAGAAGGAGAGGGAGGAAGGTGCTTAGGCCCTGAAAGAAAGACTCCCCTGTGACTTGTGGTGAGGACCATGGTGAGGTAGTTGTGACTCTGCAGTCCGTGAGGACGATGGGGGAGCAGAGATCCACTCGCAGCCTGTGGAAGACCTCACACCGGAGCAAGTGGATGCTCAAAGAAGGCTGTGATTCCATGGGAGGCTCACACTAGAGCAAGTTCCTGGCAGGATCTGGGAGTCTATGGGAAGAGAGGAGCCCACGCCAGAGAACAAGTTTGCTATCAGGACTTGTGAGGAGCCCACACTGGAGCAGTTGATATCTGAAGGACTGTTCTGACAGTGGATAATCCACATTGGGGCAGGGTATGAGGAGCTGCCCTGATGGGAGGCCCCATGCCGAAGCAGTTCATGAGGAACTGTAGCCCACGGGCAGGACCCATGTTGGAGAAGTTTGTGGAGGACTATCTCCTGTGTGGAGGGACCCCATGGTATAGCAGTGGGAAGTGTGAAGAGGCCTCCCCCTGAGAAGCAGCAGCAGCAAAGTCCATCTGTAATAAACTGACCGCAACCCCCATCCCTGATCCCCTGCACCTCTGAGAAGGAGGAAGGAAGGGGAGTCCTAGGAAAAGAGAGGAGTGGGGGGAGATGTTTTAAGGTTTGATTCTATTTGTCATCTCCCTGTTTTGATGGTTCATTTAATAAATCAAACTTTTCTCCCCAAGTTGAGTCTGTTTTGCTTGTGATGTTAATTGCTGAGCAATCTCTTTGTCCTTATCTCAACTCACAAACCACTCATTTTATTTTTCTCTCCCCTGTCCAGTTTAGGAGAGGGAGTGATATTATGACTTGATGGGCACCTGGCACTCAGCCAGGGCTAAATCACCACAGCCACCTTTGCTGTTATTTTACTAAACTGTGTTTATCTTGACTCATGACGTTTTCATCTTGTTTTCTCCCTTTCCTGGTCTGCTGAGGACAGGAGTGATAGAGCTGCTTGTTAGGTGCCTGGCATCCAGTCAATATCAACCCGCACACAATGCTAACCCTCTCATGCAACTATGCAACTATTTTTTTGTCTTCCAACACTGAGTTCCAATTCATCTAGCTTTTAATGACCATTTTTGACTCTTTCTTGTTTAGATGTCTCTGTGCTTTCTTACCTGTTGAGCAATTAATTTCTTATCTATTTAGACAACTACTTGATTTATTCAACAAATTCACATTTTAACTATCTTTTTTTACACCAGTTATCAATAGAGAGTCTAACAGACAAGTTTCATCTACATCTAGTTAGAGCTGAGACATTGATTTTTACAGTAGTAGCAGCTGACAGTAACACAATAATCTTATATTGTTAGCCAATTTTACAAAGACATAATCTATATTCAACATAGTGCAACTTTTCAGACAAAAAGTCTTTTCTAGTTTAAAATCATTTGCTTGGGGTACCAGTACCAAGGCATACAAAATTTAGTTCGTGATAGTACAGTACTTCATGGTGCAAACCTAGATACAATAAATGAATAATGAAAAATAGTACTACATTATTTTCAGACTGTGAAAAGGGATTCCATCCAGGCCTTATCCAAAACAATACCAAGACATATATTTTTTCAGTGATGGATGATTAATTTCTTGTCCCATGAACTGTGAATCTATTTTTAATGTAGTTGCCAATTATACTATATTTACATAGGCCATGCTGCACTGGATCAATGTGAAAAAAAACCAAAAAACAACCCAAATCCTACTCTAAATCCTCATTTTCAATAGTGATATTTCAAATAAAACAAGATTGAAAAATATTTTTTTTTACTTAGTGAAACAGAATACACTAGTGATCATTCTAATCAGCACCAGAAAGAACATTTCTTTTACAGAAAGAGGAAAGATTAGTTATATTACAGAGAAGGCTATAGGCAAAATGGTATCCCCATGATTAAGACACATTTAAAAATGTATTTGGAGAGAATAATATTGTATAACAGAAAAGAGATTCTGCTTTTTTAGCACATAAGAAGGAAAGAGAACAGAGGATATGGAGCAGTTAACTAGTGAATATGCTTAAAAGAGGATATGAGTCTAAATGAGAAGGCAATGTAAGAAGAACAATTGCCAACTGCACAGAATGTTCACGGCACAGGGAAATTAACTGAAAAATGCTCCATAAATGAAATGAGCCAATGAGTTAAACTACAACTTCAGCATTGGCTAAAGTGAGAGAATGGGCTGAGGAGGTGTATAATGCAGAGAACTGCCTGCTGAGTAGAAATAAAAGCTGTGGAATGGTTACTACAGAGGCTGCACCTAATGAATGTGCAGCAGACAATGGCAGAAAAAAACAAAAAGAGGTGTTTTTTGTTTGTTTTGTGGGTTTGACTTTTTTTGATGGAATGATATGATTTATAAAAGTGAAGATTCAAACTTTTTTGAAAATTTATTAGTTTATGTGGGAAACAAATTTCAAAGTTATCATAGCTTTACTAGGGCAGGAGTGAGCTCACCTGAGTAGCCTTGAGAAAAATCTAAGGTCTATCCAATACTTGTGGAGCCTATAGTAACAGTCTGTTCTACTGATCTGAAAAAGTGGACAGAGCTGGACAAGAGAAGCAAGTTTCTTCCCAAAGTGAACTTTTACCTTCACATCTTTCACCCCATGAGCAGAGGGTGCCAATAAGGAATTTAGTGGAGAGTACTTGTTAAAAAATGAGTAATGACTGAGAAAATTTACTTAGAGTCCTTACCCATGTTGTAGTAGCATTTCACATCACCTATTTGGTTCTATTTTTTTTTCTCCTAATTACATACACATATAAACAAATGAGTTTTGCTGCAAAAATATTCATATAGTTTTAATAGTTGACGTCGCACTAAGATTTAATTAACTCCAAGACAACAGTAACTCTTATCAAGCTACCAAAGTTTATTTTAGGTAAGCAATGCAAGATAAGATGATAATATCTTACCATCAAGGCAGTAGCCAAGAATAAGCTTGTATATTCTATTATGACCGTCAAATAAAAATCTGTCCTCTTTCTAAAAGAAATCTCCCTTTTTAATCACAAGGTGTTGGACAAAATAAAATAACTTATGTTGTTATGCTTTCTATGGTGTACAGATGATCAGAGTAGATTGCTCTGGCTACTCTAATCTACATCAGTGGAATAATGTTTTGTTTTGTGTTAGGTAGTAAGCAAATTTAAGCTCAGTAAAATCATTTTACTTTTTTATTTTTAAAATATTGGAACAATTTAAAATAGAGAACAAAATAGACACTATTTTATATTTGTCAGTGTTTATTTGAACATTGAAGGGCTGAGCAATAAAAATTTACTCTTTTTTCTTGCATTACATTTAAAATCATTTTCTTTATTCAACACAATCAATTTAGTACATAATGATGTTGAGATTTTATTCCAAAATGTCCTCTGCAAATTATAGACAAACTTTGGGAAGAAGTACGTTACAGCTACATACGCTGCAAGGGGATAAATAGAAGTACAGAAAAACAGTGAGCCTAATTATGTTTATATAGAGTCTATCAAACACAATGCTGTTTATTAAACAAATGTGTATATAGAAATTAACTTATTGTTTAAACTTAAGACATGTTTTGTTACATGTTAGCCAGTAAGCAATGATAATAAAATGGCTTTCTTAGAATTCATTCAAAGTCAGAATTATGCTGTAATTTTTACTACAATTTTCTAATTCCCATCTGGAATAACATATGTTGGTTTACACTGATAAAAGTGTTAAAAATAGACATATCAATGAGTTCAATTCATCATACCTGCTCTGATGAGTTACAAGTGTTATATTTTATTTGCACAGCAGTATCATTCTGCTGCTGTTGAGGTCTATAAATATCATCCTGTAGCATTCTATCCTACTTTTTTATTCAGTATATTTTTGTTCTCCTGCCTTAAAGGTTTGATGAAAAATTAAGTCTTTTAAATGGATGAGGACAATTTAAATTTTATTTTTAACAACAAGACTGATAAGTTTAGGTATTGCTGCCAAAGGAGAACTAGAGTCAAACTCATCAGCATTTTATATTTATATTTAACACCAATATATTCAACAATAAAAGGCAGATTAGAAGGGCGTTTGTGACATTCCAACTTTCAAAAAAAATTCTAAGAAAAATCTTTTCTTCTCCTTTTCTTTGGAAAAAGTATTCCTTTCACCTGCCTGGGAAGAAAAAAAGAAAAATAAAACAGAAAAAGGAAAGGGAAAGGGAAAGGGAAAGGGAAAGGGAAAGGGAAAGGGAAAGGGA
>WBNH01006327.1:79411-112604 GCA_013401255.1 Urocolius indicus | reverse complement strand
GGAAAGGAAAGGAAAGATTGTTGGGATTGTACCCTACCATCTCCACAAGCAATCTAAAAGTGGAATAAGACACTTGACCTAGGAGATTGTTCCTCCTCTCTTTGCCAAGCTGTACACAGCAACTCAAGGGACAGGGGGTAATGGCAGCAGGTTACTGCCCAGCACAGCAGATGAGTATCTTCTGCAACTACTTCAACCTCCCAAGTACCCTTGTCCTTATAGAATAGATATGAGGTTCTGCAAGTGAAGTCAAGCAGTTGATGATGGTTCACTCAGATTGGAGATGTTGTCATCATTCAGGAAGTCAGCACTCAGCATCAAGACCTCTTCCACAAAGGAAAAAGATGGGTCATTTTCATAAGAGATTCACTTCTGAAGGGAACAAAAGGGTCAATAGGCAGACTTGATCCACTTCTTAGAGAAGTCTGTTGTCTCCCTGAGGTGCAAGTAAAGGATTTGTACTCCTTACCTGGCTATAGCCCTCAGATTACTACCCATTACTCTTTTTTTTTTTTTTTTTTCATTTTTTCTTTCTTTTTTTTTTTTCTTGCAGGTGGGTAGTAATGAAATTTTGACCAGAAGTCCAAGGACTATTAAGGGAGACTTCAGATCTTTGAGACTGGTTAAGGGGTTACAAGTAGTGTTTTCCTCTATCCTTTTGATTGCAAGCAAAGATGAAATAAGTGATAGGAAGAGACAACAAATCACTACCTGTCTCCAAGCCTGGTGTTACTGCCAGAATTTTGGGACATTTGATCATGGGATGGTTTACATGACACCAAAGCTACTTCAAAGTGATGGAATACACCTGTCACAGAGCTAGAAAAGGATCCTGTGAAAAGAGTTAGCAGTACTCATTGGGAGGGCTTTAAACCAGATTTGAAAAGGGAAATGGGCAAACCCAGGCTTGAAAGAGGGGCAGCACATCAGTATTTGGAGGATATCTGCTGGTGATATAATTCAGTCTGCTCCTTCAGTGGAAGCAGGAGATGGAGGCGAGATTTAATGTGTCAGGAGCCACAGAGTCCCCTGGAAATGACCAAATAGGGGTTAAGACTTTCCTCGAAAAGGTAGATGGATCAGTAACCAATCTGAAGTGCATGTCCACCAATGCCCAGAGCATGGGCCACAAACAGGAAATGGAAGTCATTGTGCAACAAGGAAAGTTCATACTTGCTGTTATTTGACAAGTGGGATGCTTCACACAACTGGAGTGCTCAACTGGATGGTTATAAATTCTTCAGAAGGGATAGGCAACTAGGGAGAGGCAGAGGGGTAGCCATCTATGTTAGGGAATGTCTTGACTGTTTAAAGGTAAATGATAGTGATTACAGTCGAGTGTTTATGGATAAGAATCGGGGGGAAGAACAATAGGGGGAATGTCATAGTAGGACTATTAGACTGCCCAATCAGGATGAGAAAGTAGATTAAATATTCTATAGGCAACTGGGAGAAATCTCAAGATCGCTAGCCCTTATTCTCATAAGGGACTTATACTTACTAGATGTCTGCTGAATATACAACACAGAAGAAAGGAAACAGTCTACGAGGTTCCTGGAGTGTATGGAAGATAACTTCCTTATGCAGCTGGTGAGACAGTCAACAAGGAAGTGTGTCTTGCTGAACCTGATGTTTGCAAACAAAGAAGGATTTGGGGGGATGTGATGGTTGGAGGCTGTCCTGGGCATAGTGATCATAAAATTATTGGTTCGTGATTCTCAGAGAAGCAAGGAGGGAGATTAGCAGAACCACCACCTGAGATTTCCAAAAGGCAGACTTTGAATTATTTAGGAAGTTGGTAGCCAGAGTCCCAGGGGACACAGTCCTGAAGGGCAAAGGAGTCCAAGAGGGCTGAACATTCTTCAAGAAGGAAATTTTAAAGATGCAGGATCAAGCTGGCTCCATGTGCAAGAAGATGAGTTGGTGGGGCAGAAGATTGTTCTGGCTGAACAGGAAATTTCCTTCTTTCTAAAAGGAAAAGAGACATTATGATGTTTAGAAGAAGAGTCAGGCACGTCAGGAAGACCACATGGAGGATCTGAGGTTATGCAGGGAGAAAATCAGGACCAAGGCACAATTCGTACTTAAGCTTCCCACGACAGTAAAACACAATAGGAAAAGTTTCTATCAATATATCAGCAACAAAATGAGCACAAGTCTTATGAGGTGCAGCTGAGAGAATTGAAGTTGTTTAATCTGGAGAGATGTAGTGAGGTGAGGGTCAGCATCTTCTCCCATATAATAAGTGATAAGAAAAGAGGAAATGGGATAAAGTTGTGCCAGTAGACATTTAGATTGGATATTAGGAAGAACTTCACTGAAAGGGTTGTTAAACACTGGAACAGCCTATCCAGGGTGGTGGTAGTGTCACNGAGGTTATGCAGGGAGAAAATCAGGACCAAGGCACAATTCGTACTTAAGCTTCCCACGACAGTAAAACACAATAGGAAAAGTTTCTATCAATATATCAGCAACAAAATGAGCACAAGTCTTATGAGGTGCAGCTGAGAGAATTGAAGTTGTTTAATCTGGAGAGATGTAGTGAGGTGAGGGTCAGCATCTTCTCCCATATAATAAGTGATAAGAAAAGAGGAAATGGGATAAAGTTGTGCCAGTAGACATTTAGATTGGATATTAGGAAGAACTTCACTGAAAGGGTTGTTAAACACTGGAACAGCCTATCCAGGGTGGTGGTAGTGTCACTTTACCTGGAGATATTTAAAAGACATGTAGATTAAATGCCGAGGACCATGGTTTAGAAGTATGCTTGGCAGTGTTAGGTTGGTAGTTGAGCTCAATGATCTTGAAGGTCTTTTCCAACCAAAATGGTTCTATGATTCCATGAAAAGCTAGGAAGAAACAACTGTTAGGGCTATTGATTTTTCAACTAAAACTGAAGAAGGGTCAGTAGAAAAGCTTTTAAACAGAAAACAAGTATCCATAACAAAAAGAACACATGAAAAGGCAGAAAATAGCCAGAATATGAGAATGAAAGTTCAATGAAAGTAGAAAACCCAAGCCAACTGAAAACTCAGTCTTAATAAATACTGAGCATCTACAATCCTCTGTGGGCCCACACCCTGCAAGTTTCCTCATGCATAATACCTCTATGACAATGCTCATGTCTGAGTGCAAATGCTAACAAGACTTAAATTATTGACACTGCAAAATTAACTTAAACTTTTCATTCATCATTAACATTCACTACACAACAACAATTAGCTGTAGCCTTCATATTCCATTCTTTATTATCTCTGTGAAAAAAAATAAAACAAGACATAACACTCAAGCAAACAAAAAACCAACAAAACCACTGAAATACCACCTACTAGCACTGAAAACCTATTGCAGGAACACAATTGTTGTTAGATGACAACAAGTGCAGGATCTTTCAGCACTAGTTCACAGAATCACTGAATGGCAGAGGTTGGAAAGAACATTTAAAGATCATCTATTCCAACTCGCCTGCTCAAGCAGGTCCACCTAGATGAGGTCACACTGGAGAACATTTAGGTGGGCTTTGAAAATCTCCAGAGAAAGAGACTCCACAAACTCCCTGGGCAACCTGTGCCAGGGCTCCCTCACTCTCGCAGTAAATAAGGTTTTCCTTAAGTTTGTCTATTACTCCTAGTCCTATCACTGGATATTGAAGAAAAAAGTGTTGTCTGATCCTCTTGACATATACATACACTTTTAAAATACTTAATATTAGTCAGGTCCCCCCTCAGTCTCCTTTTCTCCAGGACGAATGGCTCCTGATCCCACAACCTTTCCTCATAAGAAGGATGTTCCGGTCCCGTGATAATCTCAGGGCCCCTGTGCTGGTTGCTCTCCAGAAGTTCCCTGCCTGTCTTGAGGTGGAGAGCCCAGAACTGGACACAGGATTCCAGATGAGGCCTCACCAGGGTAGTGTACAGGGGGAGGAGAGTCTCCCTCAACCTGCTGGCCACACTCTTCTTGATGCATCCCAGGATGCTATTGACCTTCTTGGCCATGAGGGCACATTGCTGGCTCATGCTTATTTTATTGTCAACCAGGACTCACAGATCTCTCTCTGCAGAGTTGCTCTTCAGCAGGTCAATACTCAGCCTATACTCGTGTGGGGTTGTTCCTCCTCAGGTGAAGGACTCTGTCATTAACCATTCGTCAATGGCAAGTGATGATGTCTATTTATATACTTTTATCTTATATAAAACTATGATAGCTAGATTGTTTCTGTAGCTCTAGCACATACTCTTTGTTGTTCATCTTTGTTTTTTTTCTTCCAGTTACATTTGGCATGTACTCTCTTAATCAGTCCACTTACTACTATACTACAAAATACACTTCAAGTAAATTTCTGAGCTCTGCATACTCACTGTCTACCTGATAATAGATAGTGTTTTACTCAGTAATAGAAATTCAATAAATAACCAAAAAGGTAAAGTCTTAAGTCTTAAGTTTATTAAACAAGAAAAGTCTTAATCTCTTTTGATTATGATCACTTTTACATTTTGAGAAAAGGTAACGACCACCTGCTGAAATAAAGGTCCTTCTTTTCGTAACAACTTTATATATAAATATTTTTCGTCATGGTTTATTAAATATTAATTATATTTAAAAGCTTATGAATATTTAAAATCCAAGAAAAGCAGAAAAAAAACTGAGCAGAGAAATAAAGTAGTTCTCAATCAAAATTAAGGTCTTTTGTTTTACAGGGAAAGTGGCATTCTTCATTATCCCACCCTGTAAGCAGCTAATCTGAATCACCACCAAGTATAAGCTATAAAATCTAAAAAACTGCTTTCAGATTTGTTATTTTTATTTATTATTTTGTTACGGTGCTTTGCACAAGAAAATATTAAGTAATTCTGTTTGATAGAATTGTCCTGACTCCTTCACAATAGTACTAACCTAAATCAGAGACCTCTGAAAAGATGATCTTAGTAGGTCAACAGAACTCAGGCTCACATCAATAATACTACTGCAAGGCAACACTTAGTTAATAAAGCTATTATGTCCATTCACAAATTAGGATGATTTAAGAGAACAAAGTTAAATACTTTTCATATTCTTAGTCATGTGTTTTATAAAGAAAATATTGTTGATCAAGGAATTACATATTATGTACTAATTTGTGTATTTACTGACCAATCAATGATGAACCTTCTTCATATGTGCTGCATATTAAAAACACCTGTTGTACATTTAATGTACCTCTAAGTGACAATAGGTATGTGTAAGAAGAAAGTACAAATAAACATTTTTATAACGTACAGTGAAGATGAAAGTCATTATTGTGTTTTCTGACAGATATACTCTAGTTGCTAAAATGGCAAGTTAGATGAGTATTGCGTAAGATCTCAAAGAAATCACACTTACTTAAATATTTTGTGTTTTCAAAAGAAAACTATTAAAGAATTAGAATAAAACTGAAGATGACACAGTCAGCGGGAAAAAAAATGATTCAGTTAAGTACTACTGAAGACTTGGTAGTTGGCCTATTAAAAGACCTTTCAGACACGAGGGATGATACAGCTTACAGTAAAACAGTTAAGATCATATGGAAAGTAGAAATCAATGTATAAAGTTGAAGACTTGTTACCTATGTTAACTGACTACAGTAGAGAAGACATAAGTTGAGAAACAAGTTAAGATCTATTTCTCAGCTCAGCAAACAGTAAACTAGTGTCAGAATTTCTCCTGTATGCTTGCTCAGTAGCTAAGTGAAAAGATGTACCCTTGCAACAGATTGTGATTCTAAAATACTTTTAGTTTTATAAAGCGCTGATAAAATGTGCTACATCTAGACTTCTTCTATATTTGTGATCTGATGTAAATATCAAATGCTTTTGAATGTCAGACTTGAAGACAAAATTTCATTCTTCATATATTTCACGATGTAAAACATAGTGTTACCTAAAAATAAAAGTAATATTTGTTCAGTAGTCAAGAGAATAAACATCTTGTGACTCCTCATCCATAGTTCTTACTGTCTGTAGAACCTCATTGGGTGAAAAGAGTACAAGAAAATGACTTAATGACATTTGTACAGAAATATACAATGTTAATGGGATTTTTCCTTATAGATTTAGTATGTACAGATGACTTTCCAAACAGTGTTTAATTTGATTGGGGGGTAACGGTAGCTTTTATATTAGCCGAGTAGAATACCTTCAGAAATTTTAATCCTTCAATGAAGTTTCTCTATTTTACTTTTCTTGTTTAAATGTGTACAATGCACAAGCCCCATATGGCAGCATAACAAAAGAAGTGGTACACAGCAATACAGTGATAGCACAGTAGTGCAGTAGTGCTGAAGAATTACATAGGAATATAGTTCTTGTATACTTCCCTCAGTGGGATTACATTTTATTCCCAAACTTAAGAGATGGGCACAGAGTAACTAGGGCCGACTGTATATAGGATAATATGTGCAGTCACACATATACTGCATACATACATATGCATCCAAACTTATCTATCTTGTATACTATCATGTATGTTTTCATTAGCCTTCTATACAGCCTTAATTTGGCAAATGTTGAGTCATAATTTGGCATAATTGAAACCACCTCTGTTAACTTTCTGAGGCTCAATATTTTATGTTATGAAGATTGGCAGGTACTACTTTCCTGATTGGCATAGCAAAAAAACTGCTCTGTTACAGAGTGAATTTTCCTGACAATATCTGAGGTGATGGCCGACACTCCATTAGAATAATTATGTTGTACCATTATTTGAGAATACAGTCTCAAACTGCCGTATCAAATATTAAATTAAAAATCAGTGTTATGCCACAATTAATTTCATAGTGAATTTTTATATCCTAATTAATATATCATTCAGTTTCCATGCAAGCACTAAGTCCCCCTCCATAGCCTTCTACTGACTGTAAATTTTAAGAGGAGAATGTTTTCATTTTCTGTATTAATAATTTTCTTTCAGACCCTCACACCCTTGACTGCGTAGATCACCTTTACTCACATGAACCATTCCCATCATTGGAACTTCGTTGTGCTACTGGAGTAAATAAATGTAAACAAATCTGAAAGACCAGTTCATAGCTACCTTGCCTCTAGTCATTTGTGCCAAAATGAAAAATACTTCCAAATAATAATGTGATGTGCTGAAATATAAAGATAAAACAATCTTTTGGGGAAAATGTGTATGCAATTTGTCTCTAGAAATTCTGAAATTCTCTGTAGGACTGTGGCTGCAGAAGCGAATATTTTTTAATCTTGTACAGCAAGATTTTAATCTCTTTCACAAATTCTTTATTTAAAAAACCCCAACAACACTTTTGACAGTTATTTTCTTTACTTCATCTTTATATCAGTAACTGTTTAAAAAAAAAGTTGAAGAATGTCTAGAATATGTCTAGAGAATATTCCCAACATTAGATTCTGTCCACCCACTTTGTTTCTTCTAGGCGCCCTCTTTCCTTTTTTTTATTATTAAACTAATATAAACTTAAATTATCTGTAAGACATTTAGTATTATTTAGGACCTCTGCTATCAAAGACTGTTATTACTAACTGCTTTAAAATAACTAAAATTCAAGAAATATTATCTTATTTTTTATGCTAAAATCCAGTAAGAATAATTTTTCTAATATACTTCCTTTAGGACAAAATAGTCAAGATATAAATAGACTGATGAATTTCTCAAAGCTTGTTAACCTTCTTTGTTACCTTTCACCACCAAAAAAATAAGTAAATAGCAAAATCATTGTCATTTAAATTTTAGGGAGGTTTTTTTTAAAGAATAAGATATCACACAGTTGTGATATCATGACAAATCTTAGGCCACAATGCTACTGATTTTATCAGCTGGTAGACATGATTTCATGAATGCCAATTTAAGAACTCTCAAATACTGGTTAAGCAAGTCACATTTCTCTAGTGTCCCTTTCATTGCTCTTATGAGGAACTAACCTAAATACAGCTGTGTAGAGTAGGTATGTGGTGTTGTATGCACAACAGCATGATGGTGCCAAAAAAATTTCAGCAGAAAAATGCTGAAATGCTTGAAAATAATCCAGGTGGCCTATATACCATGAAAATCTTGTAATATGTAAGTCATGAAATGCAGATCTCATATTTCTGATTTTGGTCACTAAATTACACTGCACTATGTTTAGAAATGAAATAATTGACATTATTGTTTTATTATTTTGGCATTCAGTACCTTATTCATTTAGCAGTGTAGGTATATAAGAATCTATCAGCAAAACACTCATATTGAAGAGAGCAGTTTTAAGCAGTAAATCATAACAAGAAACAAATATCTTACCACAAGAAAAAAAAAGAGGAGAATGATGCAAAAAGATAGATGTGTATAGGCATATTTACATTCTGTTAAAAAATGAACACAACTGATTCTTCATGATCCGTTTTCTACTATGGTATTTTCCTGCCTGAACTAAAAGATTTTCTCCAGTAAAATCCTTAATTTTGAAGGTATGAAATTCCAAGGCTCAAATAAAATCTATAAGATATTGCAAATATATTTGAATAAGTGTATTCTATCTCTCAACTCCCTCCTGTTTGACTGGAAATTTGCTGATGTTCAATTCTTGCAAGTAGGTACTAAAACAAAAAGTTAAGGGAACACATGCAAAACTTCAGAAAACACAAGGTAAAAATTAGAGTGAACTTGCAGTTATTCAATAATGTTAACTGATGAATGTCCAAGAACATTAGACTTAAGCTCACAATTTTTCCCAAGTGAATGAGGAAAGAGGACAACAGAATCCAGATAGTGTATTTTTAGTTTTTCTTATGATTCTATAGGAAAGTTCATGACAAAATAGTTTTGAATGATCTTGCATGCTCTAAATTTACACAGTGCCCAGTAGAAAGCAGAGAGAGGTCTGGGAGTCCTGGTTAACAGTAAACTAAGCATGAGCCAGCAATGTGCCCTCATGGCCAAGAAGGTCAATAGCATCCTGGGATGCATCAAGAAGAGTGTGGCCAGCAGGTTGAGGGAGATTCTGCTCCCCATCTACTCTGCCCTGGTGAGGCCTCATCTGGAGTCCTGTGTCTAGTTCTGGGCTTCTCAGCTCTAGAGGGACAGAGAACTTCTGGAGAGAGTCCAGCCCAGGGCCATCAAGGTGATCAGGGGACTGGAACATCTTTCTTATCAGGAAAGGCTGTGGGATCTGAGACTGTTTAGCCTGGGTAAGAGGAGACTGACTGGGGAACTCATTAACTCTTCTAAGTATTTAAAAAGTGTATGTCAAGAGGATCATTTTTTTTTTTTTTTTCTATAGTAGCCAGTGATAGAACTAGGGGTAACAGACAAAAGTAGAACACAAAAACTTCCATTTAAATAGAAGAAAAAACTTGAGGAAAACCTTCTATACTGTGAGATTGACAGAGCACTGGCAGACTGTTTCTTATAAAGAGTTCAGAGGCTATTTGAGGAAAAAAAGGCCACGAAAATTGTCCTGTTCCCTCCCCTTTGATATTTAAAATATGATATGCAATATTAAATCATTCTCTGCTCACTGCCAGTAGGATTTGTTCAGCAAAGTGGCTACAGTGGCGCTCATTCAGGATAATCATATTTGCTCTTCCAGATGTGAACAGGACCACTCAAGGTGGAAGAAAGTTAATATATTTGGAACTCAGATCCTTACAGAGCTCTTTTGACCAGTGCTTTCCTCCTATCAGCACTACAAAATGTGGAAATCTGCACCACTTTCCAGATCTTTGCTCCCTTTAAAAGTTTTGTCAGAAGAGAGAGTACATAGATCTGTATCACTTCATCTTTGGGTTACCAAACTGAAGACAAGCGATAGACTGCAAAAGAATGGCAATTACTCAGGTAAAGGACATTATAAAAAGTACTTGCAGATTAATCTACTTTAAGGCTATTATATCAAACAGAGAGCAGAGGGGGGAAAAAATATAGGAAAATTACTTCAACTTCAGTTTACTTAACCTGAAAGCTAATAAAATTAGCTTCAGAAGTAGAGCTGCAAGAATAATTCTGAGAGCACACACACATCTAACTGTTAGATGATTTTGGATTTATTATTTTTCCACAGTTTTTATCAGGATTTTTAGTAAATTTATTTACCACTTCCAATTTGAAATCTAAAAGACACAAACTCCTTGTTCAATATACAGATATCGTATTATATATTCTTCCTAAACCAAACAATTTTTTTAGCTTGATGAAAATTAAGATAGTTTATGAATGTAAATGAAACAGTATACACAATACATAGAATTTTATCCAAGAAAAATATCTATTCATCATGGTATCAAAAGACACATTTTAAGTTTTTTGAAACTCTAAGAATTTGAAACTCTTCAAGAGTTTCAGCTAAATGATTTAAGATTAGTTTTTCATGCCCTGCTGTATTAAAACAGTCCATGGAAGCTATTAACAATCTCTTATTGCATATGTGTAACAATATATACAGCACATTTTCTTTAATCCAATTTATATATCATCAGATGATACATAAATGGCCTTTGAGGATTTTTGAGAAATCAAGATATTTCTTTGATTTGCTATGCTAATATTATACTTCTAGGAGAACTTTTTTATATAACATATTTTTTTGCAATGGTTAGTAACTAATACCAAGAAATCACACGGAATCACAGAATCACAGTGTGGCAGGGGCTGGAGTACATTTTTCTCATGATACACTGTAGCATAAGCTATTAAAAGATTATGATATATGATGTTTGAGTTTAGAAAATTCCAGATAAGGATATTTATGTGTTGTAAAAAGAGTCTTAATTAGAACTATCCACCAGAAAAAGTGATATAAATAAGAGGAAATTAGAGTCTGGGATAACAAAGAAAATTCTGGAATAAATTAACAGGCATACAAGTTTGATTTTCACTAAAACCACTATCAGTTGTACTTTCAAAAATCTATAATTGTTTCACCTCATGGATTTTGTTCAGTTATAGAACATCTTAGTTGACCATCATCTGCGTAACAAAAATAATATAAATTACCTTAAAAGTTTATCAGAATAATAAGCTATACAAAGAATGTAGAATTGTAATTTCTGAAAATAAGCAGGATCTTGAATTGTGCATTATTTATAAAAATGAAAAGAGGAAGAGAAATATAATGTAAAAGAATTTAAAAATGAAAAACGTGAAGGCTTCCTACCCTTCACATTCCTAAATCCTATCAGATAAACACTGATGTTGATGTAAACTATGTTTTTCAAAGTAGCTGGTTTTGTTAGTTACAGAAACTTTATACTGGAGCCTGTTTTTCAGTCAATATTACACAGATCAACTTCTATCAGTATGCTGTACCATCTGCAGTACCATCCTGCTCATTTGACTGTTCCTAGTCATATTTTTCAGGGTTAGCCTGAAGAATTGACTTAAACACCTTAATTTATGACAAAATGTAATTAAGCAATCTATTAGCAAAGGACACCAGGGAAAATCAGTGCTAAGTACAGAGGTATGTTTACTGTCAACAGGGAACTGATACTTGTGATATTGCTTGTCTGATACTTCAGTCCTTTCACCATATCAATACAGATTTGGTGTATTCAACACCAAATGTATAAGGAAACATAGAGAAGATGTAAGAAATGTCAGTCTAAGCTGTTTAACCTGAATCACAAGCTTATATCTTAAAAACATCCATTTTTTTACCAACATATTCAGCCACTGGGATTGTTTAAAACATTTCATCATTCTCATTGCCTCTTCACCCTCCAAAGCCATCTCAATCATCAGAGTTGCAGATTAACTATCCCAAAGCACACCCATACACTCAGTTCTTACATTTCTTCACTGTGCAATTTCAAACTGTTTGGTTACCTCTAGCAGTATTCATGTAATCTGTCTTTGAATTAGACCCACAATGTAAAAATTTATGCCTCAACTGATCTTGTTTTTCTTTTAGTGTAAGAAATAAACATTTTGGAGGCATGAATCCTTAGTCCTTTTTCAAGAAAAAATCTTGGATATGATGAGTTATGTTCTCAACTTGCTTAGTTTCCTCCAATGAAACAAAGAGTATGCCAACAACTAAACCAGTTGCAAAGGTATTACATACATCAGCACAATGGTGAGGTGGATTGTAGTCCCAAAGATGGTATCACTTGCTGAAAATTAATTTGTAGCTAGAAAGGTCTGAAATATCATTATGTTCACTTTAAAAAGTATCTTAAATTCTGTGTAATCCAGTAATTAGTATTTGTAGTCAATTTTGTAATATATATGGGTATTACTTTAGAGGCAGTATTGATATTATAACAGCTTAAAGTACAATGGAAAAGACAGGTGGAAAATAATTATCATAGAATCATAGAATCGTTTCAGCTGGAAGAAATATTTGAGATCATTGAGTCCAGCTTTTGTCCCAGTCCTGTCAAACACTAGACTATTACCCCAAGTGCAACATCCACCTGTCTCTTAAACACCTCCAGGGACGGTGACTCCATCAACTCCCTGGGCAGACTGTTCCAATGCCTGACAACCCTTTCAGTAAAGAAATTCCTTCTCATATCCAGCCTGAACCTTCCCTGGTGCAACTTGAGGCCTTTTCCTCTTGTTCTATTGCTTGTTACTAGGGAGTACAGACTAACTCCCTCACTACAACTTCAAGTAGTTGTAGAGAGTGATAAGGTCTCCTCTGAGTCTTCTTTTCTCCAGGCTACACATCCCCAGATACCTCAGTCATTCCTCATAGAAGATGTGCTCCAAATCCTTTACTAGCTTGGTAGCCCACCTCTTCATCCTCTCCAGCATCTCCATGTCCTTCTAGAGAGGGGCCCAAAACTGGACACAAGATTTGAGGTGCAGCCTCACCAAAGCCAAGTACCTCCCTCCTCCTGCTGACAACACTGTTCCTGATACAGGCCAGATGCCATTGGCCTTCTTGGCCACCTGGGCATGCTGCTGGTTCAAGTGGCTGTCAATCAACACTCCCAGGTCCCTCTCTACTTGGCAGCTTTCCAGCCACTCTTCCCTAAGCCTGTATCACTGCTTGTGTTGTAGCCCAAGTGCAGGACCTGGCACTTGGCCTTATTGAAACTCATGGCATTGGCCTTGCCCTAGCCATCCACTCTATCTAGATCTTTCTGTAGAGCTTCCCTATCCTCAAGCAGATCAACACTTCCACCCAGCTTGGTGTCACCTGCAAACTAACTATGGGTGCATCCTATCTCTTCATCCAGATCATTAATAAAGATGTGAAACAGGAGTGGCCCCAGTACCGAGCCCTGAGGGACACTACTTGTGATTGGCCACCAACTGGATTTAACTCCATTAAACACAACTTGCTGGACTGATCCATCTAACCAGTTTTTCACCCAGGAAAGTGTATGCTCATCCAAGCCAAGAACAGAAAATTTCCCCAGGAGAATGCTGGGGAATGCTGATATCACAGCCACTGTCAGGCTAGTGTAAAACTGACTTGAATTCTTTCTTCGGATTCACCATCCTTTTAGTATTCCCCAGTGTGGTGGTTTAGCCCAATGTCCACCCAGTCATACTATCACTCCCCCTCCTAAACTGGACAGGAGAGAGAGAGGAATATAACAAACTGCTTGTGAGTTGAGGTAAGAACAGAAAAATCACTCGGCAATTAGTGTCATGGGAAAAACAGACCCAACTTAGGGAGAAAAAGGTTTGATTTATTAAAGAAACAATNTCCTCACACACTGCCCGGCGTGGGTCATCCACCGGGAGAGACAGTCCTTCAGGGACAGACTGCTGATTATGGTTCAGTACTCAACTTAAACAGGAAAGTAAGGAAAGTTTATTCTACTACCTGCAAGAAACAGAAGAGAACAAAAAGCAAAAAGAGAGCAGGATGATAAGAAAATTACAACCAGCACTTTAAGATCTCCCTCCTCCATCTCTCCTTTCTTCCTGGGCCCAGCTCACTGCTCCTGATATCTCTACCTTCTCCCCCCTCAATGGCTTGAGGGGCCAGGGAATGGGGGATGTGGTCAGTCTCTCACAGTTGGGCTCTGCCACTTCTCTCTTCTCAGATGAGGAGATTGCTCCTCCCCTGGGACACAATCCTTGACAAACTGGGTTCTTCCCAGCAGCCATGGCTTCTGTCAGTGTGGGTTCTCTCACACAGGACACAATCCTTAATGTACATCTCTAGTGTGGATTCTTTCCAACAATTGCAGCTTCTGCAGACACAGGGTCTCTCCCTCGAGGATATGTGGTTTCTTCTGGGCATAGTTTTAATGAAACTCTTTGTTGTGAGTTGTTCCCAGCAACTACATCTTCTCTGAATATTGGATCTCTCACATGGGATATGGCCTCCTCTGGCCACAGTCACTGCCCCTGATGCAGAGTCTTTAGCAAAGCTAGTCACTTGCTCTGGCCCAGAGTCTTTAACAAAATGCAAGCAAATCTCTGCTTCACCAATCCTCTCTGCAGGATGCAAAGGAGTCTCTGCTCCAGCACATCTCCTTCTCTCTTCTATCACTACCTTGGAGTCCCCACGGTTACTTTTCTCTTTTCCAGCTCCTTGTACCACCACTAGCAGGAAAAGAAGAAAAGGATCAAGAGGAGGGAACAAGAAGAACCCTCCTCTTCCAACTTCTTAATAAGTGATTTGTGGAGGCACCTAATTGGCTCAGCCTCAGAAGTGGGTCTGGCTCAGAGCTGGGGAGAGTTTTGAGCAACTTCTTACAGGAGCCATCTTTACAGCCCCTTCCTCCTTACCAGAAACAGCGTCATGTCAAATCTTGACAGAGCTTTTGTCAGCCATAAAAATTATTAGGCAAGAGAATAATAATTAAATTTAATTTCTGTTTTCCCTTTAGATATGTAAATGTGAGATTTTTATCATAAGGTCATAATATCACAGTATTGGTTGAGGTTGAAAGTGAGCTCTGGAGGTGTCCTGATTTCAGCTGAGACAGAGTTAATTTTCTGTCTAGTAGCTGGTACAGAGTTTTGGGTTTAAGCTGACAAGAACGTTGAAAACACAGCAATGTTTTCGTTATTGCTGAGCAGTACTTGCATAGAATTCAGGCCTTTTCTGCTTCTCACCCTGCCTTGCCAGCAAGTGAACTGGGGATGCACAATAAGCTCAGAGGGAGAATGGCCAGAACATCTGACCATAACTAACCAAAGGATATTCCATACCATAGAATGTAATATCTAGCACATAAACTGAGAGGAGTTGGCTGGGAGGTGCAGATCATAACTCTGGCATCAGTCAGATGTGTTGTGCATCACTTGCTTCTTTGTGGTTTTGGTTTTGGTTTGGGGATTTTTTCCCTTGGGTTTTACTTCTCTATTTCTTGCCATGATTATGATTATATGTTATTATTTTTATTAGATATTTTAGTCCCATTTCATTTTTCAAACTGTTATGATCTCAACCTAAAAATTTCAAATTTTTTTCCCTCCCTGATTCTCCCATCCAACTAGGGGGTGGAGTGGAGAGTGAGCAGCTATGTAGTGCTCAGTTGCTGGCTGCATTTAAACCACTGCAGGAGATCATCTAATTCATTCCGTCTACTCAAAAGTAGAGCCATGTACAGGCAGTTGCCCAGGACGATCTCCAGAAAGCTTTTGAATATCTCTGAGGATGGAGATTCCATAGCCTCTCTGGACAACCTGTGCTAGTGCTCAGTCACCCTCACAGTTAGAATTTTTCTCCTTATATTCAGATTGAGTTTTGTATGTTTCAGTTTGTACCTATGTTCTCTTGTACTGTTAACGTGCACTGCTGAAAAGAGTCTGACTGAACCCTTTTTTTCCTCTTCCTTCAAGTATTTTAATACATTGATAGAATCCTCACTGAGTCTTCTCTTTAGACTAAAGCAATCCTAGTTCTCTTAGTCATTCCTCATATGACAGCTGATTCAGTCCCTTAACTACCTTAGTAGCCCTTCACTGGACTTACTCCATATCTCTTGCACTGAGGAACCCAGAACTGGACTCAGTACTCCAAGTGTAGCCTCACGGTGCGGAGTAGAGAGTGCCTCATTTTAAGGGGGGACAGAGTAGTTTGGCAGAAAATAAACCCCTTTGCTTTCTAGCTCTCCTCACCAAGGAGGGAGATTAGGTGGGGCCAGGTTTAGATTCTGAGTGACACCCAATTTGCCGTGATCAGTCCAGTCACGTTAACCTTCCCTAAACTGTCACAATTCACTGATAATGGACTACAGTTTCAGTCCAGTCATGCCATAAAGGATCTTTAGCTTCTCTATGATTTTGGTGGGAATTTATGCTGATTATCTTCTCAAAGTCTGTGGGCCTGGTTTCAGACATTAGCTCAACTGCACTGAGGTCCTGATGTGCTGTAGACTCATGCTGGACTACATATGGGAGTACTAAAAAAATAAGAAAAAAGACTTCAAAAAACCTGTTTATCCTTCTCCTTTGTTTCTAGCTTTTTTTTTTTATTGAGCTGTTTTTTGCAAAACAATAAAAGCCTTAAAGAATAATGACTACTAGATTTAGTTAAGATACTAGTCTCTGTTTCAGAAACATTTCTAGGCGTTTAAAGAATTCAATTTTCCTGATTTAGACTAAAAAGTAACTTGCAAGTATTTCTTTACACAATATTTCAAGTACGACAACATTTTTTTTAAACCAGATGATTAAACACAATGTACAAAGTGAGTGTGCCAACATATGTCAGAACCCAATTATCAGTAAAAATGATTTTCCTAATGTTAGCTTGGATTGCTAAGTCATTTAAGTCTCCAGACAGTCCTTGAACATTATTCTTCTTGGGACTATGCAAAGTAATGGTGTTGAACATTGTTTTTTCTACCTGTCTTTGGTGAAAAAAATGGGCAGTGGTCTTAAATCTATAGATGATGTCCACCTGATGAAGAAACCCACAAAAAGTAATCGGAGACACGATACCATTAAGATTGTTTCACTAGGAAGAGTTAAATAACAGACTGAAATATTAAAAAAAAAAGAGCATACAGATGTGATTGTCAGCCACATGAAACAAATGAAAGAATTAAGTTGTAATAAGGAAAAGGAAGAACCTTGTTTGGTGAGGGAGTAAATCTGTATGTTTGTCTATGTTGTGTAAAGCATGGCACTCTAAAGAGAAGTATAAATTTGTATGTTGAAACAGTCACATTTTACATATTATTGAATGCCAGGTCCTCAAAGCAGAAATACTGAGTCCTTCCATTTCCACTAATTAGTACTGCTTCCCTACAGGATTCTCTATTGCTGTGTTACTTTAATGCCTGTACAGTTATTTTGGTTCCATATCTACAGCTAATCCGTTCAGAGGCTGCTCAAGTATCACTGCAGAGCTCTGTAACTATTTCCAAAACCTTTATAACTAGTTACATAGAGTAAAGAAGAGAATGCTAAACAGTCTGTGGTTTCAAGAGTGATGTTAGAGGAGTAAAGGCCAAATTTTGCAAAGATGAGCAGATAGAAAGAGCAGAAGCTAGTCATGTATTTTGAGAACTACATTCAAACTCTTCATGACAAAAGTTTTTCTTATGTTTCTTGGTCTTGTAATGCAATTTAACAGCCTTTAATGAGTTAAACAGGTTTGTACTCTAACCCTTCATGGAAATTTGCTCATAAGTATTAATATTTTTTTCAGTATGCATTGTTTAATTTCTCATGGTTATATTTTATAATTACAATTTTATAATTATGAATCATTAACAACAATTAAATGCCTTTATATTTAATTGCAATGTATTGTTGTCTTCTCCAGCAAGAAAAATCCCCCTTCAAAGCAAGAAAGTGGCCTAATCTGCAAAATTTGTGAAAATATTTTATCCCAAAAGATAAATCGGCAGGAGCGCTATTAGCTTCTCCATATGATGCCCATTATACCACTATGTGAATAACCCTAAATAAAGGGGAAAAAAAATTACTTTGTGTAGATTGAAAATCTCAAGTACAGACAGATCAGATAACTAATTAAAAGAAGAAAGGGTATATTTATTGAGGGTTGATTGCTTTGGAGATGGTTGTTGGGGTTTTTTTTACACTTTAATTATCAGGATTTTGCTTAATTATGTTTATTGGCTAAAGAATTATTTTTTATATATTTTATGTTAAACGTTTAGAGGCATTAACATTCAGAAGCTGTTCTAAATGTACTATGTTAGATAACTAAGTTGATAGTGGAACAAAATCTTCAGTTAATATAAAGATTAACCACTTTTAAAAGTCAAAATGTAGTGAGGAGGAGTCATTTAATACAATGTACATTTCTCACCTTTCAACTTTTTCTACAATTTAAAAAATATTTTTCCAGTTGCATCCCTTAAGCAAAAGAAATTAAATGGTCTTGACTGTGTTGATAGAAGCAGAAAATGAAACCCTAAGACCTCTGAATATGTGCATGCAGTTCAATAATCTATATAGCTCTAAAATAAAAGTCCAGTTGAATATCTAGCAATCTCAAGCATGCACAGAAACAATCATCTGTACATTTAGCACTAAGATGTGGTTCAAGAGCTTCCAGATAAAAATATGATCACATTCCTCTTCAATTCCCAGAGATACAAGGTTTAAGTAGACATATCTGGAAAGAAATTCACTGCTGAAATTAGTAATGATTCTTAGATGAGAACATTTCAAAAGCTATATAGTTCAAACAAGTAAACTGTGTAGACAAACAGAGTCTAAAGGAGTGCTGAGAAATCAAACCTACACTGAGGTAAAAAGAAGTGAAGAAAGTCAGTTACTGATACATTCCTGTCTTCCATAGACATGAAGAACGCTGACTGTTGAAACCTAAGACAGGGACACAGTTGAACATTAGAATGAGTATTATTCTAGAAGTCCACTTAAATTGAGTAAAAGCATTCAATTTCAAACAGCATATTCCTAGCCACACCCTTCATATATATGGACAGATGTCTTAATATATTTTACTGATATCTCATTGCAGAGGTTATACTAATACACAAAAGCAAGTAGTGGATCACCAATTAGCTTCTTACTCTGCAGTCAATCTGCTCACTGAATGTTATAAATGTTCACAGTTCTGTATGGAAAACTTGATAGCGCTATGCAGCAAGAGAAATATCTACTATTCATGAGGAAAAAGAAATTACATGTAATCCATGTAACTCATGGTCCCAATTCACTTCACCTCAGTCTTAAGCCTCATATGTAATTGATATCTTTAAAGGAACATCTGCTTTTTCTCTATCCCACAGCATTGATTAAATAATGACTGAAATCAATACTCAGTAAGCAACATTCCTAATCAGAAGGCACTATCCATCATGTAAATATCATCAGGCTTTGGGCAGTGACTGTTTCCCTGATTGAGATCCATACAGTGATAATATAGAGTTAATTACTCCTCAAAATCTTTTGTGATAGTTTCTTTAGTTGCACTTCTTTTGCCTGTTTTGCCTCTACACTGACAGTGACAGTATTGTTAACCGTTTCAGTGCTTAAGAAAAAAGCTTAGGGGTTTCTGACTGTGGGATATTTTTTTCCTCCTAAAAATATTATGTTTAGGAGACAGTGCACAACACTTTCAAAAAAACTTGAGATAAACAATAGACTAGGTAAATACCAAGCATTTTGGCAAATCTGTGTATTTCCAAATAAGGCTGCAGGAGAGATACCAAAAAGTCCCTCTCTTATCAGTTATACAACTTTCGGTTTTCTTTATCAGAAACTTTAAATGGCACAACAGATACTTCTAAGAGTCCATAAAGCTACTGAACATAAACCAAAGCTGTAATCATCTCCAGGATGTCAAGAGGCTGTGTCCTTGTATTAATATGTGTTTTCTGTAAAGTGCTACTAATAAAATATTAAGTTGCTGTATCTTCACTATATTGTCTCCTGCTTCACTAAAAAATGATGCATTAAAGTTGATTGAATGTCTCAATAACTATGACTAGTTCAGACGTAACAAAAGCTACTAAAGGAGCTATCTGATGTCAACAAGGGAAATTCAGATTAGATATAAGTAAAATATCAGGAACAGGTTTCTCAGAGAAGCTGTGGAATCTCCACCCTTGGAAAGATGCTGCTATTGACTGGACACAACTGACAAACTTGCACTAATGTTAAAGCTGATACTGTCCTGAAAGGAGAGTTGTACCGGACAACTTCCCGAAGTTTCTTCAAACCCAAATATTTCTGAGATTTTAAAACATTTTCACCACATCTGTTAAGCTTATAACATCCTTGTGCTCAAAACTGCGAAGAAGCTTAGATAGTTCAAGTAACCAGATTTCGTTTCAGAACAAGACTACGTGTCAAAGATAATTGGTTCCATCTACTTAGATTCCACCCATCGGGCCTTGTAGCCCTCCATTATACTCCTCTTCTTCTCTGTTCAGAGCCTATACAAATTAAAAATTCAAAAATTTGTCTTCCAAATAATTTATGTATAAATTTTATGACAAAGAAAGTTGCTAAGGGGCTGGTGGTTTACATTATCTATCTGCATTGTTCCAAGGCTTTTGGTACAGTTTTCCACTGCTTCCTCTTAGATAAACTGAGGCATTATGGTCCAGACAAGTGGCTTATACAGTGGGTGTTGAACTGGCAGATAGGTGGTATCCAGAGAGATGGTCAATAGCTCCTTTCAAACTGGCAACCTGTCACAGATGAGGTCCTCCAGGGGTTGGTATTGGCCCCAAATCTGTTTAATATCTTCATAAAAGATATGGATGATGGGATACATGAAGTGTACCTTGATAAAGTTTGCTGATGACACCAAACTGAGTAGGGAAGTGGACACGTAGAGCCACCCTACAGGAAGACCTGACTAAGCTGGAAGAATCGGCTAACAAGAACCTTATGAAGCTATACAAGGACAAGTGTAAGGTCATGCACCTGAGAAAAAGTAATCCAGGAGTCTATCACAGACTGGGATCAATCTAACCGGAGAGCAGCTCTGTGGAAAGGGACCTGGGAGTCCTGGTGGACAGCAAGCTTGACATGAATGAACAATATGCTGTGGGTTTGCATTAACAAGGTCATCACCATCAGAGAGGAAGAAGTCCTTCTCCCACTCTACTCATTACTTGCCAGGTCACACCTGGAATACTGTGTTCACTTCTGGTCCCTGCTACTCAAAACACATGTAGATAGGTTGGAAAGGGTCCAGACAAAGGTCACAAAGGTGAACAAAGGACTGAGAAGCCTGTCATATGAGAAGGCTGACAGGACTGGCTTTGTTTAGCCTTGATAAAAGAAGGCTTAGGGGAGACTTTATCATCATATTCCAGTATTTACAGAGTGGCTGCAAAGAAGATGGAGACTTCGTTTTTACAAGGAATCACATAGTAAATATGAGGAGCAATGAGTACAATTTACTTCTAGGGAAATTCCATTTGGACACAAGAAGAAAAATTTTGACAATGAGAACAATCAGTCTTTGGAATAATCTCCCAGGGTAGTGTATTTCCCAGCATTGGACACTTAAGATTCATCTGCACTAGGTGCTTTGTTTTTGCCAAGACAGGTTGGACCAGGTCATCCTGAGGTCTTTTCCATCCTGATATTCTATGATTTTATGAGTATTCTGTGATAATTGCTTTAAGTTATTACTTGTGGGAGGGAGGTGTTGTTGGTTTGGGGTTTTGGTTGTTTTTTTTTTTTTTTGCTTTTAAATAAAAAAAAATCATATAGAAATTAAAACAACAAAAAACCCAATTTATATTAACAACCTCAGCCTACAATTTACTAACAATCTGTAAGTATCATAACTTATAATTTTGACATCTCTACCAAACTTTTAACTATGAAATGCTATTTTTAGACTTTCATATCATCATGGAAAATAACTCCCAAATTACACAATAATTTCTTGAATTATGAACAAATGGTATTCTTAGAACATTATCCTCCCTTCCATGATAAATTGATCTCAAGAAAATAGAAACCTATTTCCGAAGGTAATGCTTAGTGTGTCATTTAGGCAAATGATTCTCTAATATCATATAGTTTTCATGAAATTATAAATCAGTGTGAAATCATTGCATACAATTACAAGAGAACTTTATATGCAAATCAATTTACTTTGCTCACTTTTTATCCTATCTCTGCACAACAAAAACTGCGATTTTTTTTTTTGCCACAGAGGGGAAATCACATTAGCTCTAGGAGTTCATATTTAAATATGCTCTTCACATCTATTGAGGGAAAAATGCACAGGTTTCAAATATTTTTGATAAAATGCTTCATAAATGAAGCACGTATTCCCGGTGGAATTATGCTACTGCTTGCATTTAATGAAATTGATCAAATTAAAGCAAATGGTGGTCTAACCTCAAAAGGAAAATATATTTCATTTATTAAAATTCTTGTAATTCATTCTGTTATATTGCATGTACAGCACACATTGTCTTAAATATAAGATTCCAGCTTTTCTAACAAATTATTTGTCACACAAGATTTAAGGTGATCTTGAACATCTGAAAATATTACCTTAAAATATCAGTCTCATGCTCTCACCCTCTGGTTACAGCTATAAATAAGAGTTGAAGCTAGGACAGTAAGCATGTAAAGCTATCTTTAAGAAAAGGGCTACAGTTCTGTATAGTTGCTATGGAGATGTTTAGCCAAGGAAAAAGCTGTTCTTAAGAGTTCCTCTGCTACCCCCATGACCAACAAGAATCTTATCTGTGGAAATACTACAGTATCCCTCAAGGGATATAATGTAAACAAACTCAATATGATACATCTAGTTCACATCCTAGGATAAAAGAAAAATTTTTCAAGATTCTATAGCCTGTGTATTTTTTCCTCTGTTTTGGAAAGGTTTGGTTTGCTTCTGTTTCAGGCAATAGTCACTTTGAAATAACCATAAGCCCAATAACTCTTTTTTTTTTTTAATTATACTTTGACTTCTACTCAACTGAAACTATACAAGATTAATACTAAAATATAGGCCAATGAGTTATAAGGGGAAAAGAGAATCATTGAGGCTGGAAAACATCACTTGAGATCATCTAGTCTGACTCTCTGCTCAAGTAGAGTCAGCAAAAGCAGTTTATCCAGAGCTGTATTCAGTCAGGTTTTGAATATCTCCATAGATGGAGACTCCAGTCTTTGAGCAATCTTTTCTGGTGTTTGACTCACCTTTGCAAGTAAAAAAGTATTCCTGCATTCACACGGAATTTCATGTGTTTCACTTTGTAGAGACTGAATCTTGTCCTGTCACTGGACATGGCTGAGAAGAGTATAGCTACTCCTTCTTCATATCTTTCCATCATGTATTTATATACATGAGAAAGATCACACCAAGCCTTCACTGCTGTAGGGAGGAAACCTATTTCTCTCAATCTGTCCTTATATGAAAATTATTGTAAACATTTCATAATCTTAGTGACCTTGTGCTGAATTCATTCCAGTTGCCCAGAGAGGTTGTGGCTACCCCATCCCTGGATGTGTTCAAGGCTAGGTGGGAGCAACCTGGTCCAGTGGAAGGTGTCCTTGCCCATGAGAGATGACTTGGAACAAGATGATTTTCAAGATCCCTTCTAATCCAAACCATTCTATGATTCTGTGATTCTAGTAAGCCCATGTCTGTCTTGTGCTGGGAAGCCCAGGACTGAACACAATAATTCAGATGTGGCCTTACAGGTCTTAAACAGAGTGGAAGGATCACCTACCTCTACCTACTGTCAACACTCTGCCTAATGCAACTGAGAGGGCTGTTGGCTTTGTTTGCTGAAACGTCACTAATAAAGACATTAGATAGCATTGGCACTACTATTGACCCTGGGACATACTACTAGGAACTTTGCTACAACTGGACTTTGTGCTACTGATCACAGCCCTTCAGACCAGATCACTCAATCAGTTTTCAGTCCATCCATTTATCTGACCTATAGTTTGTCAAGTTGTCTATGAGGCTGTTATGGGAAAAGGTGGCAAAAGCCTTACTGAAATTGAAGTTAACAACATCCACTGCTCTCTCGCTGTTCATCAAGCTAGTCACCTCACTGTAGGTTATCAGATTGGTCAGTCATGGTTTCCCATTTATAAATCCCTTCTGACTACTTCCAATCTTCTTATCCTTCATAGATTTGGAAATTATTTTCTGTAAGGATTTCTCTGTCATCTTCCTAGGGATTAAGACAACACTAATGAACCTGTTGTTCCCTGAGTCATCCTTCTTGCCTATCTTTAGGGTAGGAGTGACATTTATTCTCTTTTCCTCTTCAGGAACTTCCCTTAGTTGCCATGATCTTTCAAAGATAATTGAGAATAGTGTTGCAGTGACATCAGCCAGTTCCTTTATTATTTGTGCAACCTGTCAGTCTCTGTGCACTTAGATGCATTCAGATTGTTCAAATTCTCCCTGAGCTGATTCTCTTCCACCAAGGATAAATCTTCCTTGCTTCAAACTTTTCCTTTGATCTCAGAGACTTGGCATTCCTGAAGACTGGTCTTGCTGGTAAAGACTTAGAACAAAAAAGCACTGGGTATATTGACCTACATTTCATTTGTCAGTGCTCTCTCTCCCCATTCAGCAACAGATCCACATTTGTTCTGATAGTCCTGTGCTGTTTAAGTAATTCAGGAATCCTTTCCCATTGCCTGTCATGTCCCATGCCAAATTCAACTCCAAGCATGCCTTGGCTTTGGTAATCTCATTCCTTAAAGACTGGAAAACATTCTTGTATTCCTCTTGTATCACCTTCTCTGCTTTCTCCTCTTGTACATTGCATTTTATTTCTGAGTTGAGTTAGGAGCTCATTGCTTATCTGTGCAGGCTACCTCCTGCTTTGGATTTTCTGCTCATTGGGATGGAACATGCTTGTGACTGAAGGCAGTGATTTTTGAACATTAACCAGTTTTCTTGGAGCCCTCTTCTCTCCAGGGTTATATCCCTTAGAGTTCTTCAAGTAGATCTCTGAAAAGGTCGAATTATCTGATGAAATCTAGGACTGCTATCCTACATTGGTTCCTGTTTAGTATTTCTGCTGTCTGGATTTCACTATTTTGTCAGAGGACAAAGTCCGGAGTAGATTTACATTTTATAACTTCACACTTGTTTTTGTTATTGTTCTATTGCAGCATTCATCCATTAACAGCAGAACTTTAGTATTTTGTTTGATATGTCTTTAAAATTTTTCTTACCTTACATTTGTTTTTTCAAAAACAAAACCAGTTGTCACATCCCATTTTCAAGACAGAAACATTTTTATTCCTAAGAGTATAGTCAGAGCAACCAGGGAGATTAAAAGATTCCGGTTTTGTATTCCCTCTTTCCTTTATTCATCAAGTATAATGCTCCTTAAGTTTCTTTTCTTGTCTCAGAAGATTTCCAAAATTAAAAAAAAAAAAGAAATAAAACAAAAACATACTCAAGAAATTTTGAAAAGAGAACATTATTAACAGATTTCTATGCTCTTACAGTATGTAGGTAACACTGTGAGTTCCTTCAGCACTCTGTTGAAACATTCACCATAAAAGCAATTGGCAGACTTCATGTTGAGGAAGAATATAACTCTGATTTTTCCAGTGGTAATCTTCAGCTATATATACCAAAAAGAATTCAAGATGACTTTTATCAGTGTGAGTTTGTGTCCTGGTTTAGGCCCATCAAGGGACAAAAGACCAGGATTAGACTCAAGTACCACAGACTTGAGAATTGCCAAAGGGCAGGGAGGACTTAATTGCTGCTTATGGTCCTGGACAAAACAGATCAGGCTACTTGGCTTGGGGAAGAAAACAGAAAATAATTTCATAGAATCATAGAATTTAATCCAACACCAACTAAAACATAATGATAAAACCCCAAAACATAACAAAAACAAAGCAACACAGAGTGGTACAAAGATTAAGAGCACAACCAATCCTTTAAGACCATCTTCTCCCTACCTCTCCCCTCTTCCCAGGCTCAGAGCCTTGATTTTGGTGTCTCTATCTCCTCCTCTGCTGAACGGCTCAGGGGGCCAGGGAATGGGGACTTCAGTCAACCTATTCTCAATGGTTTCTGCTGTTTGTCTCTCCTCGAGGCAGGTAGGCTCCCCACCAGTGGTCCCTGCTCTTCCCTGGTGTCCCTCACACACCTGGCAGCTCTGCATGGATCACTCTGAAGTGCATTCATCCCAAAGGCTACAGCTCCTCTCCGTCTCTCGTGTGGGTCTGTTCTGCAGTCCACAGGCTCTCCAGCACGGCCTGTGCCGTGGCCACCTCCTCACAGTCTCCTGCTTGTCTGAGAACACTCACATGGAGCTGCTGGTCCCATGGGTTGCAGGGGCACAGCCTGTGTTCTTGCCATGGGTTGGAGAGGGGTCTCCAGTCTGGCAATCCTCCTTCTTTCCACTTTTTCTGACTGTGGAGTCTGCATGGTTATCTCTATATTATATCACTCTTGCACCTTCTCCCAAGCATTTCAAATTCCCATCCTTAAATAGTGGTAGCAGAGATGCCAGATTGGCCCACCCAGGCTAGAGGTGGATCTGAACCCAGGAGTTGGTGGTAAGTCTGAGAACTCCTTATCGAGTAGCCCCATCCCCCTGTTACCAAGCAAAAATGGCTCCTCGCTAAACTCTGACAGTTTGGAACATTAAAAATTATACATTAATATATATATATTAATAACATTACTGTTTCTATCAATAGAATAGGAATATTATAAATAATTATATTATATATAATAATAGAAAAAGTCTTGTATTCAATATGAATGCCTTTTAAAAGAGTAAATAAAAAAAGTTATTTTAAAAGGAAAATTTTCTTCAAAAATAGTATTAAAGTAAAAGTGCAGTTAATATATATATACTAAAGAACATCTGAAAATCAATATGAACAGCTTCTCTTGAAAGTAAATCCTCTTCACACATACAATACATGTACAATACATTAGAAAGTATTGATTTATAATATTGTTAAATCATAGGTAAATCAAATAACATAATTGCTTGTTAAAATCGGTATGTATATATTTTCTTAGGCTGGAACTTTGTGTTATTTTCCTGTTTAAAATGTTATGCCAAAATAAAATGGATTTCACCATGAATACTGTGTGCAGTTCTGGACCCCATAATTTAAGAAGGATGTGAAAGTTCTTGAATGCTTCTGGAGGAGGGATACAAAGCTTGTGAAAGGACTGAAAAACATGTCCTGTGAGGAACAATTGAGGACTTTGGGCTTGTCTAGTTTGTAGAAAAGGATGCTGAGGGATGGCCGCCTTATTCTCAACAACTTGATGAGGGGACATGAAGAGGATGGACCTGATCGGTTTCTACCTGGTTTCAGATGGGAATAGTTCAAAACTTCTCAAGGGAAGGTTTAGACTGGACATTAGGAATTGCCTGTTTACCAAGAGGGTGGTCAGACTCTGCAACAGGCTTTCTGGAGTGATGGTCAACATCCCATGCCTGACAGTATTTAAAAGGCATTTGGACAAAGCCCTTAATAACATGCTTGAAATTTTAGTCAGCCCTGAAGTGGTCAAGCAGTTGGACTAAGTGATCTCTGTAGGTCCCTTCCAATTGAAAATATTATATAATTTTCTGTTCTGTTTTGTTCTGTTCTATTCTATTCTAAACATTGAGTTCTGTTTTCAGATGTTAACACTGAACTTTCCACTGATCTCATCAAAAGTTTGGGCAAAGTATAATGATTTTATTATATAAACCATGTAGAAGGGTTGAAGAAAGTGATTGAAACTCTCATAAATCTGTTAAATTTTAATTTTAAATAAATCTGTTCTATTTTAACTTGAAATAACAATTTAAAAAATTATCTTTCATCATATATCTTACATGTAGAAAAAAAAGCCTATAAAGAAAAACTAGAAGAATGAAAAGAGGTAAAGAAAATAAAGTAAAATATTCACATGAAACAAACTTTACTGTAGCTGAATGTATGACTTAAAACTTCATTAAAAAAAAAAGTCACAAAGAAATCTGAGGAAATTCAAAAGATATGACATTAAACAGCAGAATGATCACTGACTAGAGTTAGGAGTTTATTTCCATACAAATTGACTTCCTGAATATGCAAATATTTAGGATAGAAAGAAACAACAAAAAAAAAAGCTGCTCCAATTACAAAATTTTGTCTTATATAAGAAGGAGAGAAAAAGATGATGAGAAAAAGTAGGAAAAAAACAGTTTTTTCTCTGTGTGTTTCATCTGTGCTACAGAAGATACAATCTTCAGCAACTCTCTGTGGATATGTATTGTAAGCTATTTGTGTTGTTTTGAAAAGACCCTTGGCTGCCATGATTTCTGCTCCTTCTGGAAGACAAACGGATGTCTTTATTTTAATATACCTTCAGGAATAAGGCTGATTTCAAAGATGATTGATTTTGAACTATTTAGAAGGAAATGAGAAAAGATTATGCAGAAATAATTATTGAGTAACAAAAGTAAAAATGACAAAAAGCTGCAATTTAACAATTTCTTTCTCATATTACTACCTAACCATCCAAATGACAAGCTTGATTTTGGGCATATATTTCAAGATATGGACATCTGGAGTCCAACAGTTATTTGACTTTGAATTTGAATTCTACTTTTTAAAATCAAATGAACAATTTCAAGCTTTCTTGAAATAGCTTCAGAGCTATAACTTTTTGGTGTCAACCATTAATCCTACAATGACATCTAGTAAAATAAAGTGTGCTAAGGTAGAAATACATGAGATATATTCTCTACTCAATGCACTCATTAAATTGAGCTGAAGAACTGACAATATTGAGTTTCTTGTGTGTCCCTCTCTTAGAGCATGTTCATTTTTTTCTCCATTAAATTGTTCAGAATAAAATAAAGGATTTGATCTAAGAGGTATGTGGTGCAACAGTGTATGTTTGAAAGGTGACTAAGCCTAAAATCTGCAGTCTACTGCTCCGAAGTATGTTTTGAACTATTTATTTGACCTGAATCATTGCAGGCTGAGGCATTTGAGTCTCTTCAGTCATGAGTGGAGGAAGCTCAGGGAGATCTTATCACTGCCTACAACTTTCAGAGCAGAGGATACAGAGAAGATGGAGCCAGATCCTTTTCAGACACACAGAGTAGTAGGATTACAGGCAACAAGCACAAGCTGGAGTACGGGAAATTATGATTACATACAAGAAAAAAAATATTTTCCATTGTCAGGTAAAAACATTTGTAGAAAAGTGTTTCCTTCAAGAAAAACTATGGAGTATGGGAGGCTTAAAATAAATAGGGAATGCTTTTCTTTTAAATAGAAACTTTTTATATACCTTATGTTTTCATAGTAACAGTGTAATTTTTTTTTCTTTAAATCTACCATTGTGCATAACAATGGCTAGTGTAATTTAAAATTCACTTAATACTCCTTTTGCACTCCTGGCAAATAATGCACATACGATTTTAGATTAAAATCTGGAAATGTAATAGACGTACTCACATAATAACTTCTACCAGGCAAGCTGAGATAGGAGATAGCTGGTAATCAAATCTATCAGAACAGGGTACAGAGAGGTTCGGGCTGATAAAATTGCAGTCAGTAATGTGGTGCAAGATGGAAGGGAGAGGACTGGAAGCCAATAAGCAGGCAACTACTGAGTACAGAAGAGAACAGATTTATTGGGTCAGACATCCTGAAAGGTTATCCCACTCAGAACACAATCAGAGTAAACATTATCTCAGCCTCCCTGGTATAACAGTGAATCTGTAAACTACCCAAAGAACACAAGTAATGTTACTATGTGATTACTATTTTCTCTGGTGGATGACTACTAAACAGAGTGTTGTGTAAATATATGGCACATTTTCTGAATTTAAGTTATTCTCCTATCCATTTTTCTTCTTCTTCACCTATATGACTGTTTAATATTTAAACTCATAAATATGTTCAGGTTTATTTTGATTTAGCTTTTTAGACCCAAAAGTTTCTGAGGCTATATTATAGTTAGTTTTATGAAATTTTAATAATACATGGAAGTAAAGGTTTCCTCAGTAAGCTATTAATATCCCTTTTATTACAATAAGGGAAAAAATAAAAGAGGATATAAGCTACGAGAATTTATGAAACAATGAAACATTACTCATGAATTTACCAATTATTAGTTGCCTTTTGAACTACAATAAGAAATATGTGTTTATCAAGAGACTTTATATATAATGATAGCAGAGGCTAATGTGCACACAATAAAGGAGTCAGTTTAAATCCTTCAGTATGGGAATACTGTGTACTGGGAAAAAAACAGGTTTGAGAGGAAAATTTATTAATTGGGAAGAATAAATTGTAGAATAGACAGTGATTTCATTGAGTAGTTGGAAGATCTTTTGAGAATGGTGTGTGAAACCATTAGATATTCCTTTTCCTAGAAAGCTTTAGATTTCATCAAACAACAAACACAATATTTTACAATGTGTTTATGTTTGTCTGTATATCTTTTGCTTAATTCATAACCATGATATTTCTGAATGATATGAACATCAGTTATCCTTCTTTTAAAATGATCATTGCAGTAATTAAAATCTCATACAAGTTTCTCACTTTGCTCTTACAAGACAAAATATTAATATGAATTGAACCCCTCAAAAAAACCCAGTCTATAAACCCTTAAGCTAATCTGAGCATAATTTTGAGAATTTCTTCAATAAATTAGTAATTTGTGTAAATAATGTGGATGAAAACACAAAATTTGAATCAGTTGTCTGTGAGTTATGAAAGAGACTATCATAGTGCGAAGTTACAGAAAAAAAAAATCCAGAAAAATCCTGCATTGCCTGATTTTAAACAATGACATCACTTTGTATTTTGTGTTCTCAATGATACTCTATGTCTGGATTGCATTTTAAACAGAGCTAACTGTCTTATATCAAATGCTAGGATTGTCTCATAAAATGTGGTTTAACATTTACAAGATTTGAAAAATAACAATGCAGACATATTTTGTTATTTTACTCTAGATCAGTTCTGATTTGTCATGCTTACATTTTCAGTAGTTTATGGACAAGCACAGAAAAGCTATACAAAATTACTACTCTCTATATATATCAAATACTAAGGAAAAAATACCATACAAAGTGCATAATAGTCTCATGCTAGTGAGATCATAGACATGGAGACTTTAAAACTTAAACTGGATTAACCCAGGAAAACAAAAACACCCACTTTTTCTATATAAATAGCATAGACATGTGAAAAGCAAATATATTTTATTGTTCAAACTCAGACCCTACACAGTGATACAAGGAAGGATTGTAGCTTGTGTTATTCAGTCCTTTTCTACCAGAAGAGTTTTTTTTTTTAAATATCAAGCATAATGTTTGTAGCTCTTTCCTCTCTCTACAGTAAATTTTATCTCTCTGAGCCAACACTAGACATTCTGCCTCTTTTGTGTTCTGAGTTTTACATCAGTGCCAGAAGTGCCAGTGCAATCCACTTTTCACATTAGAGATAAAATAAAGTCTCTGAAGAGTGGAGTCTGTCAAAATAGATGGAAAAAGAATCTTTTGCTGTGTGTTCAAATAATAGATGCAGCATGCATAAATAACACACAAGAACAACCTCAATAATTCTTACACTTAAGTTTTCTAGTGACAGATTGGACTTCTGAAAAATAATTTCTTAGATTGGATAGAGGAAAAGCATTAAGATATATATATATTAGAGTTCTTATTGATATATAGAGTTTTTTTGTGCTTTATAATAAGGCAAATACTGATGAGAAAAAGGTCAGTGAATATACTGAACTGCAGTTGCCATGGAAACTAGCAATATCTTTTACATATGATTAGATACTGAAATAAGTCAGGTGCATGTTTGTATGTGTGTCCCTGTGGGAGGAGGTTATTTAGCTTGAAGAAATAAATTCAAGAGAGACAGACAAGAAAATACATTATTCCATATTCCATTTACAGTCATGCTCTCATCCACCCTCAAAATTGGGTCAACAATTTATCTGTAAAATTTCACTGCAATTTAGCAGCAAAATAATTTTGGTTTGAGGAAATCTGCACCTGTTTTCTCTAAGATCAGATGGCTCAGAAGAGAAAAAATTCTTAGTAAATAAAGTAACTTGAAAAACAATGATCTGTCTGTATTTCAAACCTAAATCTACAAGTGCTTACTGAGGATTACGTATACACACTCCTGGCCTCAAATGCATTCAGGCCTTTAGTTATTGTATGTCTGCATAGATACTTCAAATCTGTCCTAGATCTTTGAATAAATATTTTATTGATAGTAAGACTACACAATAAAAAGATAGAAACATTTTTATCTGTATACTCTTTGGGCACATATTCTCAAAAGCACTATGTAAGCTTTGATAACTCATAAAATGATTAATTTGTCTGATAAAGCAAGGGATGTTTTAGGTAAGCATAATAAAAAACATCAGAGGTACAAAAACCCCATGAAAAACATTTATCTAAAATAAATACTTCATAGTAGAGCGCATGACATAAAAGCATCTTTCGTGCTCTTGTACAAACAAATTTTTGCTTAAAATCAGATGAGCAAAACATATCACACTGCTTTGATCACACTGTAAGTAACCTGGTTTTGGGACAGACTTCATTCGTCTTGTTAGCCAGCCTGCAGCAGATGCATTCTCACAGATTCATTGTACCATGCTGATGGCACAGGAGACTCATAGCTACCATTAAAGGATTAGTTTTAATCTTTTCCCATCTTTGCGGCTACCAGCATGCTCTTCATACTGAAAGCATAGAGCAAGTATAGACTCTTTTCACTTCTTCAGTTTTGTGCTCCTGAAGCTACATCCTGCAAGTAGAAATTTCTCTGAAATAGCTAATACTGTAACCACAGTAGGCTGCAAGGAGACCTCTTTTATGGACCTTGACAGAGTAACATAAAATCTAAATTTGAAAATGTCTCTTTAGTTCTGTTTCACAAAGGAATGCATACTTTTTTTATTAGAAGTGAGTTTCAAAAATAAATAGTAAATAAATAGTAAATATTTATCCAGGTTTGCATTTCACACTGGCCCCCCACAACGGCTCAGGGGGGCAAGGAATGGGGGATGTGGTCAGTCCCTCACAGATGGGCTCCGCCACTTCTGTCTTCTCAGATGAGGACTGGTATTCTTCCCCTGTTCCAACACGGGGTTCCTCCCCCGGAACACAGTCCTTAACGAACTTCTCTAGTGTGGGTTGTTCCCAACAGCTGCGGCTTCTGCCAATATGGGGTCCCTCTCTTGGGACAGAGTCCTTGGTGAATATCTCTGGCGTGGATTCTTCACCATGGTTGCAGTTTCTGCATTTACAGGTCCCTCTCTCGGGACAAGGCCTCTTCTGGGCACAGGTTTGATGAGCTACTTTGTTGTGGGTTCCTTCCCACAGTTAGAGCTGTG
>WBNH01006327.1:36907-76517 GCA_013401255.1 Urocolius indicus | reverse complement strand
TGTACCATTCTGTGTTGTTTTGTTTTGGTTTTGGTTTTTGGGGTTTTATGTTTTAGTTGGTATTAAATTGTTTTCTGTTTTTCTTCCCCAAGCCGAGTAGCCTGGTCTGTTTTGTCCTGCACCTTAAGCGGCAATTAAGCCCTCCCTGCCCTTTAGCAATCCTTAAGTCTTCGGTACTTGAGGCTAATCGTGGTCTTTTGTTCCCTGATAGGCCTAAACCAGGACAATATATTATTTTCACATTCCAACACAAACTGAGTCATCTGAAGCCTAAAATGAAGGTTCAGCTGACAAAGTTTGTTTGATATTATGCTTCTGAATGCGATGTATCTTTTTAAATAATGCTTAAGCAAGCTCTCATCTAAAAAAATTTTAAATTGATTTTAAATGCTTCTTTTAAGCGTAATATAGAGAATCTTACTGAATATTTGTGTAATATGTTACTTACCTGTACCACATGAGAACAATAGAAAAGAATTCATTTTCACTGGCAAGATTGCAGGGGTGCTAATTGTTGTTGATTTTGCTCTTTCATATCTGTAATCAAAATACTGTTTATTTCTCATTGAACAGCACAAATATATCTTTAAATTTTATTTATTTTCTCTTTAATTTTACCCCTTTTTCTTTAAAAATATGCTATCTTTTAAATCCTCCATCTTTACTCATTCTGATATGATTCATATTATACCTCTAAGACACAAATGGGGTTTTTTTTTCAAAGAATAAAAGTGTTATCAATTGCTTAGAGAGTATTTTAGTTACTTGAAATAGCATTTGCATGCATGACGCTTCTTAAACTTCTTCTGAACAGATATTTATGATAGTGATTCTATGGAATTCACAATAGAAATGTAATAAAAGAAAAAATGCAAGAATTGAAAATGAATCAAGTGCAAATGCTAATTAATTCTGTCTCATTCAAACATTTTTACATTTTTCTTCTTCTCTATTCCTAATATCTCACAGGGAAGAAACGCTAGCCTAAACGTGTTTCAGTAATTTTTTCAATTTGCCGAAGAGAACTTTGTAAAGGCGATACAAATAAAACTATTCATTACTTGCTCCAAATAATGTTTCTAGTAATCTGAAAATAGAAGTGTTCCTAAATAGCAAGTAAAGGTGTGATTTCAGTTGTGTAGTTATCTGAAGGTAGATCTTTTGTAATGAGTCTGCAAGTCAATGGAAGTATACCTTTGCCTCCATGGGAATCATTTGAGCCAATTGAATATTCACTGTTTGATCTTGCAGCACAGAATAAATGCGTCTGATGTTTGCCATTACATGTATTCTTATTACTACAGACACGAACTCTAAAAACTTGTGTTGGTTTATTTTTCTCATTTAAATATTCAAATTTTAGATGCAGCTTTTTAATTCTTGAATGTATTTTGGACTTTTGTGTTTTTATAGACTTAAATGGAGAACAGTATATTAGCTCTGTTAACAATAAATTAAAAAAATATATAGAAACTCACTAAACTTATACTCCCTATAGGATATGAAACCTAAAAAAAGATATGTGTCATTTTACTAAGATACACAGGTAATTTAGTGTGCCTGACCAGATTCCCCATCTTCCTCTGGGATTTGTGGGTGGTGTTGCAAAAGGTCTAAAGAGGAAAGGGGGAAGAGAGGCAGTAACCTCTCGCCTTCAACTAACATTTTTTCCTTAGAGAAAAACTGATCACTACAAAATGAATATTTATCTGTTCAGCTGCTGCCATCTGCTTCTTCCCTCTAACTTCTAAGTCACCATGTAGGAAATATTTGCCAGTTTTCATTTTCTCAGTTTGGCATAGTGCCTGAAGCTGGAATGAAAAGAGAATATTCTGCTTTATAGAGGATTTTGAAATTTGAGGTTTTTTTAAACAGTAAAACTGTGATGGATCACACATATGGCATTCTAGTGACTGTAGATACAAATAGCATTGGCATATGTGAAACATTACTTTCTGTATACACATGCATAATAGTTGATATGATGTAATTCAGAAGGAAAAAATTAGTAAAAGAAAAAATGTAGAGAAAGGAAAGAAGATAAAATGAATGCACTATTTTTTCTTTCTTTTTTTTTTCTCCCCGTAGAATTATTAGTTAGATGTAAAATCAGAACTAGTTAGTCCTGAAAGTAAAGGACTCCTTATTTAGAGAGACGTGGTTTTGTTGGACTCCTCAATAAAATGCGTGCTTTCCTCAGGCTGTCAAATCCTTTAACAGATTTGTAAATCTCTTTAGAAAAATGATGTTTTAAACATATTAAAATAATCCCTGACATTACCTTATTTACTGGCAAAATACACAGAAAAAAAGAAGACAATGTTGTAACACCACGTCCAACTCCACCACCTCTACCAAGATCTTAAATGAAGTAAAACAAAAGGTCCTCCTTCTTGGTAATTTTCAATCTGAAGCTAATTCCTCATCTCTACATGTTCTCACCACTGTATTTGGTATTTGTGCTACACCAGTGTTAGAAATGTAAGGAAAATTAGCAGGCAGTATCCAAATACAAGATAAGATGTTACAGATGCAACAATGTATAATAGTAACTTTGATGGGGAAATACTTTTTTCTATGTTCAAAAAAAACCTCAGTAACTTCACCCTTGGAGGAAGTTTTCTGAAATTCCTTTGGTGCCTATAAAAACTGCCCATGCTGCCTCTTGCTAAGGCTTCCACAGAGTAAGCTTATTCTAAAAAGAAGCAAAAAATTCTAAACTCTTAGTGATGAAAAATCAAACATCATCTGCTGTTTTATTTAACAGAAACAATAGCTATTCACTCAACTGATTTTTAAAATGAGCTTATTTTGCTAGTTACACCATGAATTGCTCACTTAGCAAGTAGCTGTTTTTTCCATGTCTGTAGTGCAGTTTGATCTTGGTTCATTTGGACATGGTATAATCTACTTGTGAGATGGAACTGCACAGAAACATTTTTAGAAACAAAACAAGTCGGATTTTTCTTCTGCATTAAATAGGTTTAAATGCATATTTTTTAAAACTTTTTTTTTAAAGCAGCAAATGCTGTTGCATTGCTTTATAGTGGAGTGGGTTACTGAAATCAATATAAAGTTTTAAACTCATGAGCTATCAAGAATGTGTGATATTTAAACACAACCAAACTAAACATAAATAGCAGTCTCACTTTCATGCTTGAAGTATTTTTCTTTCATTTTCGTTTCGCTACATATTTTCCAACAACCAAGGACAGTAGGAAAAGTGGAAAAAAGAATTTATGCGTATCTTAAAAATCTGTCCCTTTTAATAGAGCACATTAACTAAAATTTAAAATTAGAAGGCAAAAATAAACCAATCCATTTCAAGATTTTAGTAAATCTGCCACTCCACTGGTTCGTCCTTTCTGTATAAATACCTGGATGAAAAAAATGCTGACATCGATATACACACACACAAATATATATGTTGGCTAGTCTTGCCAATCATTATCAACATCTTCACTCTACAAGCAAAATGCAAATTTCAGATTTATGAAGTCATGCTACTTCAGAAACTACAGGAACTGGTGTTTTATATTTGTCTACTTGTAGGAAACTGTATAGAAAATTTATACTTTGAATGCATGAACATTCAGGATCCATAAAAATGAGTAAGTATGCTTTTTCCTTTGCATTTGTGTTTTAATTGAGAATGAAAGCCAAGCTGGGAAAACATATCATTGTTTATATAACCACTCAGCTTGACAGGACAGATGGAAAATTGGGCTAAAATTAGAAAGCACTGGAAAATAGATCTTGTTGGGTGAATTTAAAATACAATGATAAGTTAGAGTTGTACGCAACTAGCGTAACACACAGAGGACCACTGACTAATATATACAGAATTTAAATGGGAAAATTTAATGGCAAGCTTCAAACAAGGGGAAGAGATAAAAAAAGAATGACATACTGCAATGCTTGATTTCATGCTGAGTAAATCTTCAAGATACATTAATAAATGTGTTTATGTGAATAATCTCTTAAACACTTTTTTTCTCCTAAATAAAAATAAAAATAGAATAAAATAAAATAAAATAAAATAGAAAAGGAAAGGATGAAAATGTTTTGTGGGATTTTCGTTCCAGTCTGATCCTGGTGGTCTTTTGTTCAGTCAGTAAGGCATCCTAAAGGCTTCTGTGTAGAAGAACTGACCTTGGACACTCAATTATTTACTCTGCAACAGAACACATATCCTGTACTGACTAGGACTTTTTCAGGAAAACCACTCTGAAATAATATGAATTGAAATAATCAAAACTTGGAGATGACAAATGTGGCTCATTTTAGCCTGAAAGCAAATTGTGAAGGGAGAGACTTCACAGGAAGATTATGTATGTTTTTCAAAGAGCATCTAGTCTACACCTAAACTCATCACGTGCTACAAATTACTTCCCAACACACTTTAACATAGTTCAAATCAACCTTAAAATTTCCAAAAAAAGCCACGTCTCCATCATTTCCAAGAAAGGTGAAGGTCATCCTGATGCCCTGAGATACTGATTTCTGAAATACTAGGAAATGTCAGTATCTAATTGCAAAGTATCTGTCACTTTGGCCACAAACCAAAATGACAATCTGTCAAAAGAGTATACAGACAACAGAACTTTTTGATTTATAGATATTACATATATACAGAGGTATATACAAGTGGATACATCCTTAACTAACATGTATTACATCCAGATTTTTACTTCACTTGAGCACTATAAAGTCTAACGTATTGACAGGGAACTATCAAGCCATCTGAAGGGGTTCAATATATTAAAAATAGTCAAAATTTTAAAAACTAATAGGACACATTAAATACAGAAGTTAAAGATAAGTAACTAATAAAAGGATTATAGAAACCTTCAGTGTTATTGCAAAGAAAAAACATTAGGTATACGAGGTCTTTTTGTTCCGGATAGAAAACATTTAGGAATGCTTTGAATTAAAAAAAAAAAAAAAAATTGCAATAATAGCTTGTTTTTCATAACCAGGATTTATAAGACTGTTTTACCTTCACTGAATCATTTCAGATACTCTCAGAACAAAAGTACATTTACAAGGCAAACTCTCTATTTCTAGTACTACTTAAGTAAGAGGAAAACTGTTAAGCCAATAGCAAGAAAGAAGAGTGACTCTTTCATTGGAATACTACTAGAAAACATAGAGGAAATTAATTCAGGTACATCATATATCACTGGAATTCAAGATTTTATTCTGGCCTTTCATTGTTACATGATATTTAAATTCATCTTTTTATGCTCACAGAGTAGATAACAATGGTGTGTTAATAAATTTTGAAGATGGCAAAAAATTATACTTTTGTACCCTGAAAAGGAGTAATCATTTCTTACGGGTATTGTAAAGAATATGAGTTGGTTTATGTTGCTTGAACCAGTCACCATTACCATTTCTCTGTTTCTTCCAACAAATAATTGCACGTTTTATAAGATATCTCTGTAGTCTAAAGTATACTCTGTGCAAAATGTGTAGAGGAATGGTGTCACTCCAGGGGTTAAATAGGAATGAGGAATGGTAATTGTCTCTGAAGGTCCACTAGAGCAGACTGCTCCTCCCAAGAAAGCTTTTACAGATGAAAACCAAACCCTATCATTTCTGCTAAACAAACAGCTAAGATTGAAAGAGGTTGCATGTAATTGACAAAGCAAGCAAAGGATGCTTTCATTACAAGAAGTTCTACATTTCAGATGTAGGGAAAAAATGGTTTAAACATCATCAAATAAAGAATGCAGACTGTCACAAACATGTAAACAGATGTTTTCCATCTCAATCCACAGCCTACCTGAGTTTTCTAAAATCTGCCAAAATCCCTTGTACATATTGAAGTAAATGTGAAGCATTTTAAAGTAATAATTTATTTTCAGAAAAATACAAACATCATCATTGAACAATTTACAACAAAAAACAATGCAGAAAGGAATTTTCGTAAACAAAAGGTGAAACATTTATTGTTGACATTTTAATTGTGAATTGTTCTGATTTCTTTTCTTAGCTAAAAGGAAATTTGTAGCACAAAATGACATAACTGAAAAAGTTTGTGTTTCAAAAGTACAACATTTTACACAGGAAATTGTATCTATTTTATGTGAGATAATGTATCTATGTATCTAATCTGTGTATCTAATATATTTATGTGAGATAATGTTTTATGTGAGATAATTTTATCTATTTTATGTGAGATCTGTAGTCTTATTTGATAAAAAAAAAATTACTGTCAATAAACCCCGCCAGAATATGAAGCCTAAACGATAATTAATACTGCAGAAGCACTGGTAATCTCTATATAGGAAGAAAATATAAGATAACTTTCCAAAAAATTAGTTGAAAAGACCAAAGTATAACAAAGCTGTAATAGAACATTACACTGAAATTTATGTAGATACGTTAATTCTGCCTCAACTCTGCCTTCCTCCAGCCAGTCCAAAAATTATTGAACTGTCTTGTTAAGAAATTTTAGGTAATTTTGAGGTATTTAAAATTTCTCATAGAAGATTTTGCTTTTTTTTCTGATGCAGAGGACAAACTGCCAGGAAAGTGAAAGGTAGGTGGTAACTGAAACATTTTCATCTGTGAGCAAAGTATTCTGGAAATGCAGGCTAAGAGTTGCAGAAAGATGGTGATGATAGCCATAAGTACAGAAAAAGACTACTGGACCTGCCATTACAGAAGGAAAATAGTATAGCCAACTCTTGATGCCAGCTGAATCCTTTACCGGCAAAGCATTGCTGAAAATGGTCTGAAAAGCTGGGAGAGAGAGGAGGTTGCAGGGAGCATGTTTATTTCTCTCAAATGTTGTCACTAATTAACTTCTCCCATCAGCTCAAAAGTAAAAATTACATTTCAAATGTTTTATCTTCTTTTTCTTTCCGTTGGTATTTTGCATATATGGTTGTAAAAAAAAAAAAAAAAAAAAAGTTAATGCCCATTTTGAATATGCTGCAATAAACAATAAAAGAGCCAGAATCATTATTTAAGATTCTGCTAGCAAAACATTGTCAGTGGTTGGAAATATTGTCTGTAAATAGTTGGAAATTTTGTGCAGACTATCTCTAAATACATAAAAAGCATCACTTAATTGTTAACTTTATCTTAGAATTTTGATGGCTTTCCGAATGAGGTTCTAGCTTACCTCAGATTTGAAAGTCAAACCTGCCATTTTCCTTATCTGATATAATTAAAATAGAAAACAGAACATAAGTGAAAGGAAGATTTTAAAGTTTTTCAAAGTTACACTGAAAAAGAAAGTTCTTACAATTGCTTCATCTCCTTTGACTACCACAGTGTAGTCTTTCAAAATTTTGACACGGTGCACAGTGAATAAAAGCTATAAAATAGCTTCAATTTACCATCTATGTTTTAAAATACCTTTACTATGTAGAACCTCTCATTAAAGGATTGGATAATACCAGCGGTTAAGAACTTTAACAACCTGTCACCTACTTTCATCCACTTTTTTACATTGACCACTTCATTCCTGGCTTCCAGGGTCTTCCCTAGTTTTTCTAGGTACAGTTCGAGATGCTAAATTTATAGTCCAAATATCTCTTTTACTGTGGACAATTGCAAAGTAAAGAATTTTGTCTGTTCTGTAGTAGCAAAGATATATTGAGACATGTAATTCAAAATGCACTTCAAGAGGAGAAAAGAGGCATAATATTGGTAAATGTTAGTAAGGCATCCTCAGGTCAGAATAAACTTTCCTCTTTGATCTTAATATACAGACATTTTGACCGGCAAAATATCTGTGAAAGTGGATAAGTACTTTCTTACTCAGACTTTTGAAAGAGGCAATTTAAGAAGATATTGAAAAACTAAACGTACTGTATATGTTTGTGTCCTACTGTGAAAAGAGGGCAGAAGTCAACTTAGACCTTCTTAAGAATACTGTTCTCAGAAAACAGCATAGTTTTATCTTTTTTTTATTTTTTTTTTCAGCACAAAGCACAGAAAAGAAAAAAAATGTATTTCTATGTAGAGTTGGAAGAAAAGTAAGGGAAGGGGTATACTATGGGTTAATTATAATTATGAGATGGTTCATGAATCTGGAATTAAGTCTAAACAGGCAACACTGGAAAATAAAGTGACATTTTCAGTGTGTGTGACATTTAAGTTTACACCATTGGAAACCTTCTCTCTTGCAACTGTTTCCATTCTCCAGAACTGAACTTTACCTTATGTTCCTTTTTTTTCACCTGCTTTCTCTGCACTGTAAAATACAGGGCTGAAACAAAAGTGATGTGTTTAAGATTTAGTGATCTTTTAAAAGATGACATTGAATATCATGGAAGAAGCTGAAAGAACAGGGGAAATGGAGATTCAGGACAGATGGATGGAGCAGGGTAGAAATTGAAGAAGGTGACAAAAGTAGAGTCATTACGTGAATGGACCAACAAAACAATGTATATGAATGAGAAGGTGGGAAGGAAAAAGAAGCCATATTTGAAATTGAGAATACTAAGGTGAGCAGAAGACAGAATCTCGGACTGAGAGGAAAGATGTTTTGTTTAAACATCAGAACAGCAGACATAAGGCAGAGAGAACTATGTACAATCAAAACTGTCGACAACAGGAAGAGAGAATGTGAGGGAAAGATGAAAAGAGGAGATCACAGATTTGCAAAGATAGAACAGTGTAACAAAAACAACAGGTAAAAAAATATTAGGCAAGACAGAAACCATATGCATTCATTTTCTGTCTGAATCTTACCGAACTGAATATATGCTACTAGAATAACAGAACAGAATAGCATTATTTCAGAGTTTATTGGTGCTAGGAAAGTTTGAGAGAAAGGTGTCTTGTCTTCCAGATGCAGACAGGAATGCTTACTGCCTGGAATGGAAGTAGCCATGCAACCTACCTGCAGCCTTGTAAACTACATTGTGACAGAGTAGAAGGGGCCTTGATAAAAAAGTTATGGTTTATTTATATTCCTTTTGACATATCTTTTCAAGAAAATAATAGCTTGCTACACAGGCCAATTCCAAGAGGTTTATCTCTATAAAACAAATACATTAACTTTATTGACCACAGTAACCCAGCCACTTTACAAATGATGCAGGAATGTAAAGCTGTAAACTTGTATTAAGCAATCAGTTTTACAGCTTCTCTAGCAGACAGGTATTTCAGAACACATAGTGTATAATGGGAAATTGCTTCTTTTGTATGTCCTTCTCTACCCTGACAGCTCTTCAAGTGGATGTCAGGAAAAATATAAATCATCTCTGTATAAAATTCAAAGCCTAAAACTCAAAGTCCATATTCAAAATTACTCACTTTAAGGCTGTCCTTGTGAGATGAACAGCATCATGAAGAAAATGGAGTTAATTTCATCTTATGGTGAAGTACTGTGCAAGTACGTGAGTCTGACTACATCCGTTCAGCTCAGATTTATTATAGTGATATGTGCTGAGAAAACTAAAAAAGCATGGATGATTTCTTTGGGGACAGTTTACACAGAAGCTCTGGCCTACTGCTGCTCCATGCTAAGACATTAGGTACATGCAGAAAGAAAACAGAAGCACAACTCAACTGTTAACAGGCTTCTTATCCTTATGACACATTTAGGGGACAGAGGGAGATCAGGAGGTAATAGTATTCCAGGTAATAACTACTAATTGGCTTTAAATATGGATCAAATCAAAGAAGATGGCCTAGGGTGATGTGACAAGTAGTATAAATTTCTAAGTTAGAAAATAACAGTGAAGATGATAGCACCATAAGGGAAATATTCATGCTCTGAGGCCTGACGTGGTACAGAATCTTGAGACTTTGGAAAGACTTCAATGTGCAGGGGCCATGCTGTCAGGCAGGGCCTGGCACACCACAGGACAGCAGCAAGTGTCTCTTTTTCTTGCATCCATAGCATAAGTCACAGCTGGACCACAGAGGACCACGCTAGAGTGAGTGCATATTCAATACAGGACAAACAAGCATGTTGAAAACACAAATCACTGTCTACTTGATGCACTCATTCCTCTACATAACTACATTAAAAACATTATCTGTATGAGTGATGTCTCTGTTCTTGTGGCTATCTCACTTTAAATTCCCAATGTCATATCTGTATATGAAGAAAACACTGAAAGAACAAATGATGCATAAGAGAGAATGCCTGATTCTTCACTTTATTATGACAATTTTAAAACTCTATACAATGAAGCAGATTGCTATACTTTAAACGTATACTTGTAATAAAAATACATTTTATCTCAGTAGTGTGCACAAGCCTTTTTCATCACATCAGGGAACATGTATATTTGCTGCACCAAGATTAGTTATTTGATAAGGAGCTCTACTAGTTAGAAGTGAAACATCTTTGAATCTTGCAATTCATTTTTACAGAAATTCGTAGAAGTAACAAAATCAGCTTCAAAAGTAATTTCAGAATAATTTTGAAAACCAAGTAAAATTTTAAAAAAATGTTATAAAGGGCAAAATTTGTCTGAAAGGTAATTATTCACCAAAATCTCTCAGAGTGAGATAACTTTCTCTTACATTAATAGGTTGCATGCAAGGGTAAAGGAAGTATTTTATTACTATTTTTCAACACATACACTGTGAAACTTGACTCCAGAGAAATTTGAGATGACTCTTATTTCCAGTGACTGATATAAAAACTTTGGGAAAAAGTGACAAAGTATTGATGATAATTCAAGATTATTGTCGTTCAGAAAACTATGATGTGACCGCAACTGACAAATATGTCTCAGAGGTGGTTCTTTGTAGCTTAAAGTCAAGAAAGAATAAACAAAATACTTTTCTAGTAGTATCCCCCAAACACATTTGCTTCAACACCCTACTGTGTATCATCACAACCACCTGGCAATAAAAAAAATTGTCCAGATGTTACAGGAAATAGATAGCATGCAATTACCTTGAATAATACAATCTTTAAAAGGATTAACAACAAGAATAAAATTATAAGGTGTTAGAAAGACATGAATAATTAAGGGTAAACTACACCAAACCAATAAACCTATCTCATGCAAAAGGGATTCTGCTGTTTTAGAAGAAATAGTGACATGACAAAGGGTAAAAGATATCAGCTGAAACACAAAATGTTCTGCTTAAGCACAAGGAAAACTTCTTTCCTGAGAGGGTGAGGGAGCCCTGGCACAGGCTGCCCAGGAGGGTGTGGAGTTTCCTCTGGAGGTCTTGAAAACCTACTTGGAAACATTCCTGTGTAACTTGATCTAGGTAGTCCTAGACAGGGATGTTGGACTAGATGACCTTCCAACCCTTACCAGTCTATGATTATATGAAATAGACATACTTTGGAACTAAACAGAACAGAAGTAAAAATCGGTAACATCTGATTTATTAAGATTTGAAGTGTTTGAACTTTGCTTGTTGCAGCAATAGTCTCCTATGTGTGTCTGAGGCGACAACAAGCAGCGCTTCTGAAGGTTAACCTGTTATCTAACTTTAGAAACGTAGCTGTCGATAGATGTTTCTTGAGACTCTAAAGCTCTGTTAGGACTGAACCTACTTTCTGGTGTCAAAATGAAAAACTAAATCTGCAGCACTTCATGAATATGAAGTTCATAATAAGATATGTAATACATACAAAAATAGCCATATCAACCTTCTGATCATTTAATTAAATAAGGGGAATGGCAAACATCTATATGTATCTTGCAGATGGAATGTGCATCTTATACCAAAAGCCCACTTAAACTCTAAATTTTAATATGGATTTTTGCAATACTGATATACTTTTTGCTAAAGAACTCCCGATCCATGTTACTATGCAGTCTTGTTCATCCTCTGTCAGTATACTTAAGTAGTGTCAAAGGCTTTTCTTATGATCTCCACTGTAACCATCGATTGATGAAACTAAATTGCATGTATTAGTATATAGCTTTTCATAGATAGAATGACTATATGGAAACATGTATGCAAGGATCTGATCATAATGGATTAACATTTGACTTGAAGATAGTAAGATCTTGGGATATTTTTTATGATAATCTGTGCTGAATGATTTATACATACCATTTTTTAAAAAATTACAGGTAAAGATTAGGTAGTGATATGGAGAGGATGGATAAACATTTACACATACAAAGAACAGGGAAATACAGACTACTTTTAACATAGCCTAGTCAGTTTAATGTGAAGACATACCAGTTTGGTTGTCATTGCAAAGAAAGACCATAGTTTAGGTCTAATTCTTCTAAAATTTAGTAAATGCAGGAAAAAAAAAACCTGAATGATATTCTGGAAACAATAGAAGTTTTCATATTATTATTATTTAAAATGCTTGTCTAGACAATCCTTCTGCTACCAAAAATGATGTTCTTTCAGGAAACAAGATTATGAGATGACATAAAGTGATCTATATTAATAACTGTTATTAGATTAGGATTAGACAAGAAGTTATTAGGTAAGTATAACAAATTAGTGATATACAGCCTTTTTCTATGTGTAACTAGTTACACAATACAACCAATAATGAGGTGACAGAATATTGCCATTTTCTACAGAATATGAATTCAATAACAAATAAAAGTAGATAATGGAAATTAAACAATCATTTTCCAAAGAAACACTATGTGTTTCCCATATAAAACACAACTGCTCTCTGGATACAGATATCTACATGGATCTGTCATGCTTCAGATCTTTAGCTAGTATCAGGTGTTTACAGATTATCTGAGACTACAGTGTAAAAATGAGGGTACTGAGGAGAAAATGGGTAGTCACAAGCTTCCCAAGGAGAGTTGGTAAGCATGTTGTCTGAGGACATATGCAGAGACATTCAGACACAGGAAGATGCAATCAGAAGGAAAACATCTATCTATAGAATAAGGGTAGCTCATAATTATGGGGGTTCTTTTTTGAAATTATCTTTTTTTTTCTAAATTATTGATATTGTCACAATGATTAGTGCACTGGAAGGGACAGAATTGCATGTTTTGGCACAGCTGGGAAAGAAGATTGCAGCATTTTACTGCCAGGGCTCTGAAAAGTATTTATTACCATTCTCAACTTTTGCAGTAGTAAGGACAAGTAGAAGTCTGTGTATGTGTATCAGAGTGTAAAATTTATTTGAAGATTTAAAAAAAAATCAACCAAATACCACACAAACACTATTCAGAAGATAGTACATGCTCATGATACTGTTTATGAGGACCAGATAGGTATATGAAAGGAACTTCACCAAAGCTTTCAGTCAGATTCAAACACGTACACATTTAAGTGACAATAATAATAACATGAAGAGGGGGAGTTTATTTATCATTAGGTTTTTCTAGTTGCTCTGGAAGTACATTTTATCTGAATCACATATTGAAGAATCTTAAGATGACAGAAAATAATTTTAAATTTGTGACTCACAAAATCACCTCAACACTTTAATTTAATTCAAGAATAACCCCCAATACTACTGAACAACTTGTTTAATAAAATAGTTTAATCTGCTTTCCATGTGTGTTTAGTATTAGACATTATACACAAATGCTGATATGAAATTATAATTAAAAAACATCTTGTGGATGAAGAAAGTCACAAAAGTGATACATATCCTTCATCTGCTTTCAGAGGTAAACCATTATAAAAGATTTATCCCTTGATAAACAAAATACTTCAGCCTACAGCACCACTAAAACCAGAACATATGGATTCTTTATTAATTAATGAAGTAGAGCTTACCATCTCCAGCAAAAGTCATACATGTACAAAATAATGTTGCTTATCCTGAAGTTCTAATTACTTTAGAACCATAATTCAATTAGTATTATTAGTTCTTCAGCACCATGCTTAACATTAAGACAGGCTTTAAAAGCTATAGTAAATGTGAGTTAATAATTTGGTGCAATTGTTACTAAACATAGCTATTCTCTGTGGCTGGCCTTTGGGTTATTACACTTTAAATTGAAATTCTCATGAAATTAAAAAGCAGGATAAATCTATAATGTGCTATTTGTTCAACTATATGCATTCAGTAGATTCTACCAAATGCAAAATACGACTCTATCAAATACATATTTTACAAATTCTCATTACAATACCACATATTTCTATACAATAAACCCTCAAGTTACGCTCAAAGTAGTTTTCAACTTTAAAGATATCTTTATTATGATCATAGAATCATAGAATCAGAAAATAGTATGAGTTGGAAGTTATCCATTAAGATGTCAATTATTTTTATTACAGATGCATAGATATAATTTGAATTAATTTCAGGCAATATAAGACCACGGTGTTTCTGACTGAAAGATCAAGTTTTCCAGATATCTTCATAAGAACTTGGGGAGAAAGAATCTTCCAAAAGTGAGAGAGAAAGTTGAAAAGCACTGAAAATTAAAAGATTTCTTCAGTGTGTATTTGGTCTACATGTACACAAAAATGTTTTGAAAAAGGGACTGAAGACAGAATCCAGAAAAGTATTTCAGTATGTCAAAACTTAACTTTTAAATGCCTTAGTCTGAAAGTGAAATCTTCACTATTAACTTCTGGCACAAAATATAGACACGATTAAGTGCTACAATGGCAGGTTTACAACAGTCAGTATAGCAAGCAGAGAAATCACTTATGGGAGCTGTCACGATCCCCTGTTGGGTCACAATCAATTTGGCAGAAGTCAAACCCCCTTGCATTCCAACTGACCTCAGGTAATTCTGGGTGGCTGGAGGCAGCTAGGCTTAGCTCCTGAGTTATGTCCAATCAAACAGGTTATCGTGATCAGGTTTCATGTATTCCCAGGAACAGAATTAAGACTCAAAATGGAGTCAAGTGTTAAACTTCTTTATTTTGCCCCAACAATCAACAGTGTGAAGAGAAGGAAAGAAAGAAAGTTTAAGAGAGAGAGAGAGAGAGAATCGTAAGTTGCAGTAGTCATCACCCAGAGTCCACAAAGTCCTGACAGTCTGCTTGTCTTCTATAACATTGTTTCATCTGATTTCCCTTAAGTCCAGTGTGAGGAACATACTCTGTCCCATCTCTACTGGTCTTGCTTTTTATAACATTGTTTCATTATATAGTCAATGAACTCCTCGAACTGCTTGGCATAACCTTGCCTCTCACTTGGCAGTGTGTTATATGACCAGTGCCATTTCTGGAAGGTCCTGGAAAGTTCTGGAGAGTCCAAGAACCTCCCTTCACATCTCTTGTTTACACTTTTCAGCTGACCCTGGGCCCAGGCACATGTATAGAGACAATATGTTAATCTTCCAGTGCCGAAATTTGGTGCTGTAATAAAAAACAAAAAAAAAATGCTGTAGGCTTAGTAGAATAAGATATAATCTTTATAGAAGTGTTCATTGAAATGAGTACAAACCTCTTTGCACAGTACAAGCTATTAATTTTATGATTTTGTTTTCAGATTTTGTTCAATTCAGCAATTATATTAAGGTCATATAAGATAAAGAAATCATATCAAGAAAGCAACTTTTTGATGATGAGAGTTATCATTATTTGTATCTCTGTATTTATGTTTGATGCAGAAGTATCTGAATACTTAGTATTTGTATGAGCATGCAAAAGTTTAGATGCCAGACATACTAGAAACATACTAGAAACATTGATGAACTAGCTTCAAGTAGACACAGTAAGAGTTTCTTCATAAAACCATTCCAAGGTAAAAAATGCTGAGTTAAAGACCAACATTTTGTTTTGGTTATGACCAAATGACCAGCAATTGGTTATGACCAGCAATTTTCTACAAAATACAGAGTATATTACACATGAAGTAGAGTGGTCAACTTCCAGTACTAGAAACTAGATATCCCTACATCTTCTTAGAACCTCAACTTTGTTCTTTATTTCTTGATTTCTATTGAAAAATATCTATTGACCAAACAACTGCATATTGAGATTAAGCATTTATCTAACCAAATGAAGATATGATACCATTATAGAATCACAAGAAAATTGTCACAAGGATTGTCATGAGCAAAGACATTACATCTTGGTCTCTATGTGTAGATTTAGTCGGAATTTAATTGTATAGCTTACCCTAAAAATTATCCCTCAAATGCAAGGATGGAAAAGTGTGATGGATGTACGTTCAGTTGTTTCCAGTAGCTAGCCTGTGTCTGATGTGGCTGCAATCATGTTGAATCCAGGAAGTTAGGCTAGTCTCAAGTGTCTAAGACTACTCTTCCCAGACTTCTTGGAAATATGCAGAAGCTCTGCACAATGAGTAAACAGATAAAAAGCTTTTGAAACTGATTTATCCTCAAAATCACAAATTTGAGTTCTTGTTATGCCACAAATGATCCAATAAATTCTGCAAAGCTTTATCTTGAGCTCCACCATAACATTGCTAGAACAATATCTGACATCCATGCATATTTTTCTGCATCTCCAAGGGCCCATTACAAGACCTACTTGTAGTCGTGATATACTCCCCACCTGCCTGAGATAATAAGTCCTCCTGAAATAGTATTGTACTGAGACTGCAGCATACAGATGTTAAAATGATTACCATGGAGACAAAACTAAAAGTCTCAGTGAAACAAAATTGAGTGCAGGTAAACATCCTACATTCCAGAGTATATTCCACACTATTTCTCTTACCAATTTTCCCATTAACTGGTGTATGCTGTTTCCCACATTGCCAGTGATAATGGAGAACTCATTGTGCTGGGGCAGCAGCCAAATATCTGACTAGCAGTAAAAATCTCCAGTCATACAAAAATTATTCATCACTATGTGGTATTCAAAACATCACTCATAACACAGAAGGAAAGAGATGGTATGGGCTTAGTTGTGTCTCATGCAATAAGATTCTCTAGCTATTAGATATGACATAACAGTCACCAGGCTCAACTGACGCATTTATGAATGTCCTTTCTTTTAAATACAAACATAAAATTCTCAAGCCAAATCAGAAACCAGGTGGCTCACTAGGTTGCTATACTTGTACATTGGTGACTGTTAAGATTCATATTTTGCTTAATAATGTCACTGGGACAGTCTCATGAGCAGAATATTGCTGTTAACCTCACCTCTGAGGATCTTGCTAATTTTTTTTTTTTTTTACTGGGGCAATTACAGAAAGTAAAACGTAATAGTTTTTCAGTCCTAAAATACAAGTCACAAGGATTACTATATTTTAATAGAAATATCATTAATAACAAAAAAATTAATATAATGTGGTAATAGTTTGCAAAACTACTTTATACTCTTCATTACTGTTCTCTCAGAAAAATGAAGACTTCTGCATCTCCTTTCCAAAGTTTGCATTTTTTCCTTCATTCTCTAAAAAAACTCCAGAAATATGAAAAACAACTGGACCTATCTTTTAAGCCCTTTTTCCAAACCCAGAAACATCACAAACACCACACTTATAACAAACTATAAATTCTGGGTGAAACAAATGCCACTAATTCTGAGGACAGAATTTCACAACTGATGGCCAGGATTTCTGAGACATTGTCACCTCTCCAGCAACCTGTTCCTGTTCCCACATTCTCAGATGTCTTTCTGATCTGTTAGTACCACTGCTGGAGGCATCTGCAAGATCACGTCAGGTAACTCATCCAAAAAGAAAATAAAACTAATTAGAGAGTCTAAAAGATATTCTTAATCACAAAGAGGTATCAGATTTCAGAAAATAATACATTTTTCTCATGAAGGGGTAGTCTGTAGTTTTTGTATGTAGACATTTTAATAACTTTATACTGAAAAGGATGAAAATTTCAGAAGAACACTCAATATATATGAAAAAGTTTACATGTGATTGTCAAAACACTTTCAGAGTAACAGTAAAGAATTTGTTGAATGAAAAAATTAAAAGTTTAGCTATGTGATTCTACTTTTTATTTTATCTTTTACCTAGCAAATCAAAGTATTCTGCTTTAACAGTAATCCTTAATTGCATACTTTACAATCTAAGGCTAGTCTTTGAAACCACCTTTAGCATTGTACTTCATTGATTAATTTAATTTCCCCTTTTGTTTTTTTCCCCAGAAACTTTATAGACCTGTGTTGCTTCAATAAACGCGTCTCTAATTTTAAAGCTCATTATGAGACAGAGGTGGTGGTGCAGAGAAATGGAAGGCCAGGTGTCCAGTTACATCAATAACTCTAAGAAAAAAAGAAGAGCCCAGTGTTTTAGTCACTTTTGGTTTCACATTGCAGGATGAAACTTTTATTTCATGAAAAGAGAATCCAATGCAATCCCTGCACTTATTTTAATCCTCTCTTCAGATAAAATACTTGAGTACATGGCACTATCCTTGTACCAAAGTGCTGCAAATATTAGTCTTAATAGCTTAATGCATGTTATTACCACATTCCTGTAAAGGTACAAATGATATAAAAACAGACATAGGAAGGACACCTGCTGGCTATGGAATTCTGATTTCGTAATGGGTATTAACTAGAAAAAAGCTAGAGTCTTGGTACTCTATGATACCTTTACAAAGTCAGAAAAAACAACATAGATGTTTGTTCACTTTTATAAGATCTTCTAGGTCTACTTTGAAATAACTAGATTTTGTTAAAACCACCTTTATTTTCCTTCAATGAAAAATAGTAACCTATTTCTTCAAAATTCTCTTCTCCTTCCGATTTTTATTTTAAAAATATATTTTTTCATATTTTGCAGTGAAAAGTAAGAAAAATGAAGTTAATGGATAAAAAGTACAATCAACATCAAAAGAAAAAGATTTTTCTATCTCCATTCAAAGATACAGATTTTGCAATTTCTCCCCGCATCCCTTTACAGTAACGATTTCAAAAGATTGCCCTTTTCTCCTTTCCTTCAAAATAGTTTTAAAATTCTTCTTATTTAATGTTCTGATGAAGAATTAGAAATGTGTTATTTTATACATATAGTCTTGGTTATGTTAACATACATTTGGGACTTACTTAGAAAAAAACAGAGCTATGAATCCTTTTTCTCATCTAGTTTCCTGTCAATGAAATAATAAAATTAGGAATAGACAGATACATATTTGCCCAATTTTTCAAATTGCCTCAATGCAATCTAATTTTTCTACTTTCAAAGAGGAAAAAAGAGGAATAATAGGTATTACATAATTTATTGTGTAATACATTTTCAGAGCAATTAAATTCAAAGGTTACTTTGTAGAACACAATAAGTTAGAGAAACTTAATACAAATTTGTATAATCATAGAATAATTGAGGTTGGAAAAGACCTTTAAGACCACAGAGAACCTAGAACCATAGAACCTAGCACTGCCAAGTCTACCATTAAGCCATGTCATTAAGTGCCACATCTATACTTCTTTTAAATACCTCCAGTGATGGAGACTTCACCGCTTCCCTGGGCACCCTGTCCAGGGCTTGATAATCCCTTTGGTGAATAGATTTTTCTTAGTATCCAATGTAAATCTCCCCTGGTGCAACTTGAAGCCAGTTCCTCTCAGCCTATCACTTGTTACTTGGGGAAAGTGACTGAAATCTACCTCACTACAACCTCCTTTCTAGTATCAAAGGCTTTATTAAAGTCCAGGTCCACAACCTTACCCTCATCTACTAAGCAGGTCACCTTGTCATAGAAGGACATCAGGTCAGACAGACAGGACTTGCTTCTTATAAACCTATGCCAACTGGGCCTGATCACTTGGTTGTCCTGTATGTGCCATGTGATGGCACTCAGGACTCAAGGTTGTGTAACCTTTCTCTGCACCGAGACTAGACTGAAAAGCCTGTAGTTTCCTGGATTTTCTTTCTGTCCCTACTTGTAAATGTGTGTCACATTTACTACCTTACAGTAAACTAGGACCTCCCCTGCTAGCCAGGACTGTTGATTAACAATTAAAAGTGGCTTGGTGAGCACTTCCACCAGCTCCCTCAGTACCCTTGGGTGGATCCCATCAGCCCCGTAGACTTACGTGTGTCTGAGTGGTATAGCAGGTTGCATACCATTTCCTCTTGGATTATGAGGGTGTCATGGTTTGACATGAAAATCTTTTCTGTTAAAGGGAAGAGGCTGTAAAGATGGCCCCTGTAAGAAGTTGCTTGCAGCTCTCCCCAGTTCTGAGCTAGATCCACTTCTGCGGCTGAGCCAATTAGATGCCTCCATGATCACTTTTTAAGAAGCCGGAAGAGGAGGTTTCTTCCTCCTTCTTCTTATTTCTTCCTTCTTCTGTCTCTTCTTCTTCTGGTGGTGGTGCGAGGAGTAGGAACAGTGAAACAAACACCCATGCGAACTCCAAGGTCAGCTATGAAAGAGAGGAGGAGATGTGCTGGAGCAGAGACTCCCCTACATTCTGTGGAGAGAACTGGTGACGCTGAGATTTATTTTCATTTCTTTAAAGACTCCACATCAGCAGTAGAGACTCATTTTGATAATGATCTTAAATCAGGAGCAGAGACTCATGTTGCTAAAGCTGTCCCCAGAGCAGGGGCAGTGATTCACTTCATTAAAAGCCTTGAGCCAGGGATAGTAACTATGGCCGGAGGAGACCGTGTCCCATGGGAGAGACTCAATCTCTTCACTACAGAACCCCGAGCCAGGGGCAGTGATTTTCTTCTTTAAAACTATGGCCGGAGCAGGCTTGTCCCAAGGAAGGGACCCAATATTCACAGCTGTAACTGTGGGAAGAAACCCACGACAAAGCAGCTCATCAAGCTTATGCCCAGAAGAGGCCTTGTCCTGAGAGAGGGACCCTCTATCTGCAGAAACTGCAACTGTGGTGAAGAATCCACACCAGAGATATTCACCAAGGGCTATGTCCCGTGTGATGGACCCTGTATCGGCAGAAGCCACAGCTGCTGGGAACAACTCATACCAGAAAAGTTCATTAAGGACTGTGTTCCAGGGGAACAATGCCAGGAGTCGTCTTCATCTGAGAAAAGTAGCAGAGCCCATCTGTGAGAGACTGATCCCATTCCCTGCCCCCCTGAGCCATTGTTGGGGGAGGAGGTAGAGATATCGGGAGCAGTGAGCTGGGCCCGGAAAGAAAGGAAGGATGGGGGAAGGAGATCTTAAAGTGCTAGTTGTAATTTTCTCATTATCCTACTCCCTTTTTGCTTTTATTCCGTTCTGTTTCCGTTCTTTCCTACTTTCGTCTCAGTTGAATACTGGAGTCTGTTTTATCCAGAACTGTAATTGGCAGTGAGCCCTCCCTGCCCTTGTCTTAATCCACAACAACATTGCTTATCTTTTTATTCCTGTTTAGCTGGGGTCTCTGCCATCCTAACGAGGGTGGAGGTGAATGGAGGCACCAAGCGAAAGACTGTTGAGGTGCTGCTATGCTAGCTGGGCCAAACCACAACAGGAGGCTTCATTCTGCTCCTTGTCCTTGCCATCCAGGCAAAGAATACACTAAATACTTCAACATTTTCCTCTCCTTTGTCACAATGTTTCCTCCTGCACTCAGTAAAGGATGGAGATTCTCCTCAGCCCTCTTTCTGTTGTTAATGTATTGATAAAAACTTTTTTTGTTTTGTCTACAGCAGTATCCAGAGAAATTCCTAATTGGGCTTTAGCACTTCTAGTTTTCTACCTGCATACCCTCACATCATCCTTGTAGTCCTTCTGAGTTTTTTGTCCCTTCTTCCAAATATCATAAATTCCTTTCTTTTTTTATCTCTGAATTCTTGTCAAATCTCTCTCTTCAGCCAGTCTAGTCTTCCTCTCCAGTAGCTCACCTTTCAGCACATGGAGACAGCCTACTCCTGCACCTGCAAGATTTCCTTCTTGAAGAAAGTCCATCCTTTCTGGACTGCTTTACCCTTCAGGACTGTGTCTCTAGAAACTCTGTCAACCTGGCCCCTACACAAGCCAAAGACTGCACTCTGGAAATCCCAGGTAGCAGTTCTGCTAAGCCTCGTCTTTATTTTCAACCCAAAGTGTATCCACATTTTCAGCCCTCAGGAAAAAGATAAGGACCAAAGTAGGACATCAGGATATGTACTGTAGCATACAGTAGCAATTACATAAATCTCCCACCTGAACTGCCTTCCTTTGAATCTTTCTAATATCAGTCTCCTCATACAATCTTTCTTCACAAATTCATTGTGGCAGACTGCCTTTGTTTTGCCTCTGCATTGTCACTAAGCACTTTTCTCATAAGACACACGATGTGTCCTATATCTCAGCCTTTCTTTAGTTACCTTTCCTAATTACAGCTATTGTAATCAGCATATAACTGAATTCCGTCTCTTTCACTGTGGTTAGGTTTTACTTCACTACAAAATAACAGATGTAAATTTTAAAAAATTAATGTAACAGCAGAGTTAAACCACAGTTTGATATACTAAAACTGCAGCTCTTTAACGTCATAAGGAAAAAAAACTGAGAATACATGTATTTTTAAGTAGTTAATTTACTTTGTGATGGCTCTATTGCTCTAAGAAATCTCAATGTATAAAGCCTTTCTTTCCTTCCTCTACTACAAGGAGCTACATCATCATACTATATTATTTTCTATTGCATAAAAATCTTGATCTAAACCTATGATATCTTTTATTTTTTTTTCTGTAGCAAATCCCTGTCAATCCTTTTAGTGCTTACTAAAAGACAGATTCATTATTTCAAAAGTACTAGTGACCTTAACCAGGGATTATAAATCTGTCACAGTAAGTAAAGACATTACACCTGGATTAATGTTTGCAATCTTTGCCACTTAAATTACTGGTAACAATCATTCTTCTATTAAGAGGCAAAATAATTTCCCCTGATCTCTAATAGTATCTGAAGTAAAAGTGTACTATTGTTTTCCAGTAATTTTTCAATATTAGGCTTAAAAGTAAGAAAGATATAAAATGTAAACTATAAGCATGATTGTTGACAGTAAGCTATGAATATGAGGATTGATACAAGGATTTCAAGAACTGTAGATACTATTATTTTGTCTCTTTGTATTCATTTCAGTACTAATCATAACCTCAATTTTCCAGTGTACTTTCCACTTCAGTAAAACATGATGAAGTATTTATTTAACGGTTAAAAAAAAACTACCAAAACCACAGTCGATGTTTAATACAAATACATCTTAAGACATGAAGAAAAATGTTTTAGTTTTTTTTTTTTTTTTTAAATGTACAAAATTATTTCACTACTGATATTTTCTAGGTCTGCTCACAGCCATGATCAGTAATAAACATCACTCTCAGCTCTGGTATACAACCTTCAGTTTTCACAAAAATGAACTTACAACATTGATCAGAATATTTTTTATTAGGTACAATGTGAAATATGCTAAATCTTCTTAGATATCTTGTTTTCTGTACTACAGACAGAGATAGAAAAAAACCCATAACTTTTATGTTCTGTACAGTGATTCTGTTGGCTCAATTCATGAGACTGAAGTTTCACTTACTAATCTTTTATACTGTCACATCCAAAACCTATTCAGAACTTTTAATTTCAAGGAGAATATTGCTGTAACTAAAATATTGTGAACACTGGTTGTTCTCACCAATTGCAAGCTCTTTGCTTGATAAGGATTCTTCTTATCATTACTATTTGGCACTTGCTGCATGGGCTATAAAATCATCATAATTTTTAACATCTAATTAAGCACTGTTTAAGCAGGTGGTATTAGTCATAGTGGTCCCTGCTAAAAATAAAAAGGAAGTGAGAGATTTATGATAATAGTGTTCCAATGAAGCCTCAGCTATTGCTATTCACTGTAACTTCTTGCACTAACTAAGCAGATATCCCTTGGAGACATCCCCATAAAGCACCTAGTCAAGTTAAGTAGAATATAGTATATGTTGTATTATATGATACTGGAAATATTAAATGCCATCTTTCTGCCTACTAGCTTTTCTGACAAATACTGATTCACCATGGTCTTGTTTACTGAGGTTATGGCAGGACCAGTTTTTCTTTTTGTGTTATTTTAATGGGAAGTACAGATGTGGTTTCTGATATTTCCCCCTAATAACCGTCATAACCTCATGATATATGAATAATATGCAACCAATGTCTGACAGATTTGCCAGAAGTTAGACCAAGTATAAACAAAAAAGTGATATGAAAATAATTTTAAAAGATTATCCAGAAATGCAAGCCATGAGGAGAACGTGAAGGAGTCATGAAACTACAAACCAGAAATTGCTTTCAAAAAATTAGAGAGACGGCTGCTATATGAATCACTTGAAAAAACATTGGAAATTGGATATTAAAGACAAATTATGTACAATATAAAGACATTTACAAAAATAAGGAGAACATTTTAGAGTGAAGGACAAACGTAGGCTGAGTGGTTGATAATAACACACATGAATCTTTGTAGTTACAGATGACATTAAATTGTAATGACTTAAATACATGATATATTTCTTCTTTTCAAAAATCCTAAACTCTATCACTAGTAAAACAACTATTAGTTAATCATTTATTATAGTGATAAAACAATACGTAGAGCCAGAATTATCCTTTCGTCTTCAGAAAAAGTCATCAATTCAAGTTACATCAGTTTTGTACTCTTAATCATAGAATCATACAATGGTGGGGGTTGGAAGGGACTTTTAGAGATCATCTATTCTAACCCCCAACAGAAGCAGGTTCACCTAGATCAGGTCACATAGGAACGTCTCCAGGTGAATCTTGAAGACCTCCAAGGAAGGAGACTCCACCACACCTCTGGGCAGCCTGTCCCACTGCTCCATCACCCTCACAGTAAAATAGTTTTTTCTGATGTTTAAATGGAACTTGCTGAGTTGCAGCATCATCCAATTACCCCTTGTCCTGTTGCTAGCTACAATAGAAAAAAGGGATTCCCCAACCTCTTGACACCCACCATTTAGATATTTGTAAATATTAATGAGATCCCCTCAATCTTCTCCAGACAAAACCGCCCCAGTTCCTGCAGCCTTTCCTCATATGAAGTGTTTAAGCCTCATGATTATCTTGGTGGCCTTGCGCTGGACTCTCCAGAACTTCTCTGTCCCTCTTGAGCTGAGGAGCCCAGAACTGGACACAAGACTCCAGATGAGGCCTCACCAGGGCAGAGTAGAGAAGAAGAACCTCTCTTGACGTGTTGGCTATGCTCTTCTTGATGCATCCCAAGATGCCATTGGCCTTCTTGGCCACTAGGACACATTGCTGGCTCATGGTTAGTTTATTATCAACCAGGACTCTCAGATCTTTCTCTGCAGAGCTGCTCTCCAGCAGATCAATCCCCAGCCTGTATTGGTGCACAGGGTTGTTTCTTCCCAGAATGCAGGACTCTGCATTTGTCCTTGTTGAACCTCAGGAGGTTCCTCTCTGCCCAACTCTCAAGTTGACTGAGATCTCACTGAATGGCAGCACAGCCTTCTGGTGAATCAGTCAGTCCACCCAGTTTGGTGTCATCAGTGAACTTACTGAGGGTGCACTCTGTCCCCTCATCCAGGTCATTGATGTAGATGTTGAATAAGACTGGTCCCTGAACCCATCCCTGTGGAATTCCACTGCCCACAGGCCTCCAACTCGATTCTGTGACACTGATCACCACCCTCTGGGCTTTGCCATCCAGACAGCTCTTGATCCATCACACTATCCACTCATCCAAGGCACTCTGTCTGAGCTTTCTGAGGAGGATGTTATGGGAGACAGTGTCAAAAGCCTTGCTGCAGTCAAGTTTAATTTTTTTACCACATTATTTATTTTTTCCTGCCATAATATCTTTAATATTCCAAATTTTCCATCAATGCCTTGTTAAAAATTGTATAAATACTTAATATCTTAAAGATAATTGCAGGTTGAATTATTAAACCAGCACTGAATTATCACAAAACCTCTACTGGAATTTCATTATTTTCTAATATTTAATAGGAATATTTCAGCTTGTCTTGCTTGGCCTAAGAAGAGTTTCGGCCCATAACACAGAAAGAAATACTGGTAAGGCTAAATAAGTAAACTCAGTTGGAAAAAAGGGAAAAAAAGTTATAAAAACTAAGACTGTTTCATGTCACAGACTTGAGATTTTAAGTCATTTTTTGACATGGATTATGTAGTGTAGTCATTATACGTCTGAGTTGTCAAACTGTGATATCTATGTCCTTGAGTAGTTCAGCATCAGAAGACAAGAACAGTAATGAGTGGTACTGATTAGCTAATGCATTTTACAGAAAAGGATCAATTTAGAATAAAATCATCTTCCATTTCCACAGAAAATATGCAAACATGAGTGTTTTGGCAAAGCCTCTGGAAGGAAAAAAGAAAAGCAATGAAGAAACATGAAGACTAATTATACTTGTTTGATGACGTTTTTCACCTTAATTCCATTATAAATAACTTAAACATATAATTTTAAATATTTTAAGCTGAAAATAAGAAGGAATTGTTATTTTAAGGAGCTTTATACAATGTCCTTGGCTTCTAAAAACTAACAATTTTTAGAATTCTGATATTAAAAAAAAATTACAAATATTTCCCAAAAGGTCTCACACCATGATATTTGTGTGTAGTAGAACTAGCATATATATTTTTTAAAGATTAATTTACAGCAAAATTATAAACAAACTGTATTCTCCAGCTATATACATTCAGAAACAGATCTAATTCAAACTCCAGTTTCATGTCTAATCAAAACCAACAGATAAAATGTCAGCTTTGAATATCAGGCAACGTAAAGTTAGAAATCACTGGCAAACTTTTTAATTTTATACACAGAAGTGTGTCAATGTTAATATTTGTCTTCCACTTACTAACTTAAAAATTTCATCTGTAACTCTAAAACTAGGGTTTCGTTTTGACTTCTTGCCAGCTACTTACTGAAATACTGAAATCAATGGTCTATTTTATCTGTTTGGCACTATCTACATTTCTGCATGCCCACCAGCAAAATTCTTCAAGAACTTCTGAAAGAAGAACATTAACATCTTGTCAATTCCAAGATTAACTCCAAGGTCTTATAATTATCCTCAAAATATAACAACATGGCATGTGTTTAAAAGGTGTCAATGATTGCATGAAGGACTCATTATAATCTGTCTATAGAGTAGCATGGTACTTAAAATTGTAGAAGTGACATTAAAGTGCAGAAAAATGTCCTTGTAGTCACCACTATATCAAGAGTAAAAAATGCTGTCAATGCAGTCTGGATGAGCAGACTGTCTGGCTAAGGAAGATAACTTTTTACACTATCTTATGCAAAGAGTTTCCACTTGACAAAGATGCTTAAGAATTTTTCTGAAATAAGTCTGGGTGAATACACCTAGCTGCAAATCGGGCAGGCACATTATATGCTGGTTTCCATTCACTGACTTCAGTTTTGTTTTTCTTTCAGGTCACAAGAAAATCAGAGGTGACAATTTCAATTACATATATTCAAGAGAGTCTAAAGACAACATAATGAAAACCATAATGAAAAATGCATTCAAATAAATAGTGTTTAGATTTGAATCAGAACTGAAATTATGGTATTTTACAGATTCAGAACAGGGCCCCATGTATTCCTGTGTAAGCACCAAATTCTTAAGTACTATTTCATGAAAATTGTCAATATTTCTGATTGCAACAATTACATTGTTTTCTGAATAACTGTTCCCATGCATGTCTTGTGGGATAAAAACTGTGTAATAACATTCCTACCAAAGAACTAAACTGCTATAGATTGCATTTCCTCAGATTGAGCTATGTAAAAAATTTGCACTTCACTAAGGAGGAACAGTTAACTTGTATTAAAAAGGCATTTTAAATTAGTACTTGGAAGAACAGAAAACAAACCGAATATCTGGTGTTATGGACCTGAAATTCAAATACATCAAAGTGAAAAAAGAGAAAGAACAGTATTACTTCGCAACTACATTTGTTGCCACACAAATATTAATATTTTCCCTGCTTCTTCTACATTACTGATAAACTTTCAAAGGTTTCAATACTTAACTAGTTGATCAATTAATAGTGTTTTCTTTATAGCAATTATTATTTAAAGTGGTTTAATAGGAAAAAAGAATTGATTCAAGGGTACAGCTGGAAATTTTCTATCACTACTGCTGCTTTTGAATATGGAAAAAAGAAAGTTAAATGAATATAGTTGTATTCCATGTTTTGCTAGTGTTTATAAACAAAAATATTTTTTTCTGAGAAGTGAAATGAATACTTTTATTTGCTTCTTGAAACAATCCATCTCCTTGTTAGAGCTGAGGTCTTTATTCATAGGCTTATATTTAATTTAGAAATAAAGAATTTGGAGCAAGGTGACATATTTTTAGTAGCAATTCAGTATTAGTATTTGCAATGATGTTATCTATCTGGAGTTAAATACAGCATATCCAAGAACAAAGGTGATTTTTTTTTTTTTTTAATATATGTGGAAATAACCTGCTTTTAGCCAGTGGCTCAGTAACATGTTTTGTGGTAGTAATTTCTTTGTGAATAACAATTTTTCAAGAAAAATTATAATCAGAAGATATATATGCATAAGTACTGATCTTTAAATATGGAAATGTATCTGCCTCTTTCAAAATTGTAGATACAAGCTATAAATATATTTTAAACCCACTGCCAGCAGGTAGTAATAGCAAAGCAATTTCAGTGTGAAGACAGTGGGTTTGATATTAAAGTCTCTTTTAAGGAACTGTATCCTGCTTCACTACTGCACTAAATGAGGACCGTGTTTTTAGAAAACTGAAGTTGCTACAACTAATCTGCTCTACCTACCCAATGAAGGTTCATGAGAGTTCTCCTGTGTTTGTAGATTTTGCTGTCTGAACCCGAGAGATGCACCATTGCCCATGACATGGACACTAGCCAGAGTCAGGTGGAATTCATTTGTTATGATTTTTTTTTGTGAAGAAGGCTAGATCTGTTTGTGACATATAGATGAAGAGAAGCAGTCTTAATGAATTCTGGCTTTTCATGTCATACTAAGCCCAACTGATATTGGACACAAAGTGTGATTGCTAATATACCTCAAGATCAAATAAAAAAGCATACTGTTGACATAGCATTTCTAAAAGACTGTAAATATATGTTTGTATTTGATAAGTCGAATTTCATATTTGCAGATTTGAAATTTTCACTTCTATTAATAATGCTCAAATCCTGTGATCTGTTGTTATGCAATGCAAATTAAACTAAATTAAAATTAATACTGTTTTTTAAGTAGGTTGTTCCAGTTATATTACTACATATCTCATAGCCAAAATATTTTAAATAAAAATTTAAGAATTATTGTAAAATATACTCAAAACTGTCCTCTCCCAATATTATTTCAGGGTACAGAGAGAGTTACTGTCCACACAGTCAGAGATGATAACCTTATCATGAGTATATATATATAAAATATATTTTTATATATCATATATATATATAAAACATCTAAAAATAGAATATCTTTTGCATCATTTTTTTCCAAGCAGCATAATACTTGTAATTGGATTGACTTCTTTAGTTGTATTTGTTACTTATGTCTTCTTCTGAGTCTATGTGTCTGAAAGTCAGTACGATTACAGTGATGATTTAAGACTACAGACACAAACTTTTTAAAAGCATGAGTATAATAACAAGGTTAATAGTCTGTTCATTTGGCAGTGACTGACTGCAAAGTACTAGGAGAACAGTTTTCCTGGCTCTGAAAAAAATAGATTTGCATAATACACATTGCTAGTTCAATCTTTTTTCAGATACAACTCAAAATAAGAAAACTAATAATTCTGTTTTCTGGCTTTATTTTAGACAAACAAATTTGCAAGCAACAAATGGTGAAATTATGTATGACAACAAGTCTAGTTTAACTATCTACTTAATAATGTAGGAAAGGTTAATTAAATCATCTTCTTTCCAACTCTTAAGATTCTGTGATTCTGTGATCTGTTATTTGTGTACCTCAAAAACCAATTTCTGCTGAACCAGGTGTATTTCATCAAAATATTGCATAGCAACTTTTGAATGGCTGAACTGTCTTTCTTTAGCCTAAGTTTTTTCTTTTCTTATATGACCATAACAAAGAAAACAATAAGATTCTTTTATGTTAAAATAATTAGAGAATTTATGATATCTCAATGAGTCTAATATACATAGAAAACATTTGGAGAACAGTTCACTGTACAGTCATGGGTTAGAAAAAGGAAAATGATCTTGTCAATTGCATTCTATTTTATTCCATCAGCATGACAGTGTTGGGACATTAGCTTCATCCCCATCTAGAACACTTGCAGGCTCTTCAGACCTACCTGAAGGGACCCTGTGCTCATTACATGCCAAGCTCCTCTAGTAACATCTTCTATGGCAGAATAACTACCCTCTTTGTTTTTCTAAGAGGTATTTTTGATCTTGGCAACAAGTTAATTCAATGTTTTTTAAATTACAGTATTGCATCTCCTCACATATCCATATTCCATTGTGAAACCTCTTTCAATCTCAATTAATGCTTTGCAGCTACACCTATCTGTATTCTAACCAGCTCAAGGCCACACTGTAAGTGCCTAGTCCCTCTCATATTAGATTCTTTCATTTCTTTTAAAGGTTCTCTAGTGCTGAGCTATTTTAGAGCCACAAAAGGTTCAATATGCCTGGTTTTTGGTGATGTGGGGTTTTTTGTGGTTTTGTTTAGTTTTGTTTTGATCTACAAGATTTTTGCAGAGCATTTGTAAATAAAATCCACTGATAAAGTTGTAGGATGACCTGTAAACTAAGTCAAGGAGTTTGGAGGCTGTACACGTGCATACCAACCTTTGATCAGAGAAACATAACACAGACTATGCCTACATTTAATCACTGCACAGGCTGCTGGAATTGTGAGCAGACCAAAAAAAAAAAAAAAAACAAACTGAAACCCAAACCCACTAGCTCACAGGAAAGCATCTGCCAAATACAAACTTACAAAAAAGATTTTTACCTATTCTGCACATAACTTCATCAACTGATAAAAGAGTTTCCAACATTTAATATATATAGATAGAGATCTTAAAACTAAAATAAAATTATAATAAGTGTACCATAAAAATAAGATGCAAGTTTTAAGTTTGTGATCTATTTTTAAGAAAAAATATTTTATGTACTTTTTCTCATTACAGCAAATTAAACAAACTGCTTGCAGTGATAGTCTTATAGTAACCAGAAAGGCTTAAAACAACAACAACCTGCATGTGAAGTTTCAACAGTATGTAGGTTGCTATTGTCAGAAATAGGAAAAGTCCAGGTTTACATACAACAAGTAAATTTAAAAGTCATATTCTGTTGGGTGGTTTGTCGATTTTTTGTTTTTTGTTTGATATTTTAAAACTCTTTTTTTCTTCCCCTAGTGCCACCTCTGCTCCACATTTACATTTTGAGAAAGACTTACTATATTACTGGATACAACTATAAAATATTTTCTGATAACTTGAGAGGAAACTGGAGTCTTGTCTAATTAAGCTTTTGTTTTGTTTTGTTTTGTTTTGTTTTAAAGTCCATTATCATCCCTTCTTAGGATTTTGTCCTGGGTTTGGCCAGGATAGAGTTAACTCTCCCCAGCTGCCGCTAGGGGGTGTGGCCAAGCTATTCCATCCCATGTGACATCATGCTTGGGATATAAGGGCAGCAGCCCGGCCTGGGTGGCACTATGGGCAGTGCATGAACTGCAGTTCTGCTGCAGGGTAGAGCGCTGGGCTGGGTGCGGTGACCAGTTACGCTGGGCATTGCTGGTTTTTCTTTGTCCTTTGGCCATCATTGTAACTGCCTCCTCTTTGTGGTGTTCTATTAAATTGTCCTTATCTCAACTCAGAAAGTTCTAGAACTCTCTCTTGATTCTCCTCCCCATCCTGCTGAGCTGGGGAGAGATGAGTAACTAGGTGGCTTGGTTATTGTTCAGTTAGGGCTAAACCACCACAGATTTGCAGAGCTATGCAGAGCAAATCTCTTACAGTGAGACCACTGAAATGCATCTAGTTTTTCTTTTCACTCATCTTCTTATTTTTAAAAATAAAATTACCTCCACTAAAATCATAAAATTCTGTGTGTTAGAAGGAAAAACAAGAACAAAAATGCAACAAAATATAATTTTTGGAAAGAATTATAGCACTACAAGCATAGACAAAGTCATCATAAAACTTTGTCATCACACCTCTATTCCCAGAGACATATAAATCCTGGGAAGGTCCAGCACCCTTAAACACATGCTGATGCAATGGCCACATGCTCAACTTTTGTGACTCAGAACTGACTTTTTCCAAAGTAGCTACAAAACTTTCCTCAGCTGTCATTGCCTAACCATAGTATCTAGCAATTAAAGTAGTTAGTTCCCAGGGATTTTTTCCTCCATAGATTTTTTTCTTGATCAAACAAATCACGTTGAAAATGGATTAATGTCATGAGAACAGTAAGTGTCACAAAATAAATTGTGTTTAAGATCATCAAGAATGTTATATACAGTGAGATGTTTAAATGACAACAGGCTCAACTTGTTGCCAAGATCAAAAATACCTCTTAGAAAAACAAAGAGGATATTTATTCTGTCTTAGAAGATGATACTAGAGGAGCTTGGCATGTTTTAACTAATAAAGCAAAGGATCAAGGAATATGTGATTGTATTCTCTAAATACAAAACAAAACTCCAAAGACAAAGGTGGAAATAAACAGGTAAAGTTAAGGGACTGCTGTTGCAAAGGCAAACGTCATTAAGATTACTGTCAATACAATAGACCAGAAATTAGATAAGAATGCCAACTGTGTGAACAAGATTCACATTCTTCAAGGTATGCTTTGACATTAATCACTGCTTACAAATCACAGCTGCTTTGACAGCAAAGACTTCAAACAAGTCAGTCAGTCCTTCCAAGCCTACATATTTTATGGAGTCAGAATAAGCAAAACAGCATCAAGGAAAAACAGAAAACCAATTACTACAGCAAGCATTATGACCCAGAATAAGTATTTAATTAATATAGTATATTAGTTGGGATTAAAGAAGGAAATCCACTTAGAATTTTCGTGCAAATTCATAGTGATCTAAACTCTATCCCTTTTGGTACACTAACTGTCCCATTTTAATCTCCAAAGATTATTTCTCTTTTTACTTTAAAGAAGCCACTATTGTGAAATTGCAATTTACATGTTAATAGAGATCTGCTTCAAGCAATGTGTGATTTAGAACAACTAGTCATAAATATGTCAAGTTAATGACTATATTTCAAAATATTCCAACCCAAAATGAATGCAAATGATATTAATGCCATCAGAGGTTAAAAAAATATGTTGTGATGTGAGTGGAAACAAAATAAAAAAACCTCTATACCATGTTCTTATATAACATTTTGAACTAGGCAAAAAACATACAGAAAACAGTGAGAAAGTAACATCTGTGAAAGCAACAGCAACTGAATATCAGTCTGTATAAACAATTTATGGGACATTATGGTAATCACAATTTTCCCCTGATTGCCTGCTTAGGTAATACAAGTTTAATACCTACAATAGACAGAACCTTTTGAAGTGACTGGAATAAAATCCTTCACAAGGGCAGTTTTTTTGAGGCTGATGATTATTCACGGCTGATGATCCAGCTCTGATTATATACCCTTCTCTGGAGAACTGAGTGACCAAACTGATTGTTACAGCTAAATAAAGGCATGATTGAAGCCCTTAAAGTTTTCTGAAAAATCTATTCTCTTCTTCAAATGTTATTACTATATTGAAATTACTACATCAAGAAAAAAAATATTGTTTGCTCTATCAATCTGAAAATTGGTTGCCGGTTTGAAATTGAGCTTGTATCAATTTAGCTGCTGCCCAACTATAACTAGCCAAATATTTACTTCACTTAAGCTGGTTGGATTTAGACAACTTTATGGGGCAAATTATACAATAGTAATCTTACAAGAAGTAATTTGACAAGAAATTTCAGAGATATTTCAAGTCAATAGTTAACTTCTCTCAGATATATGACACTGAGATATGTGACAACAACAATGGCTCACAGAGCCTGTGAAACTGAGTAGTGTGCTGACTAGCAAGAAGAAGATTGTTATGGACTAAACACAATCCTCCATTCTCCATCCTTGCTTGTGTCACATGGAGTGTGTCTGTAGGAGTGGCTGGAGGAGAAAGGAGAATGTAGAGGAGTTCACAATATAGAATTGAAGTTGATTCTGGAAAAGATGCAGAGAGAGAAGCTGTTGTTTTGTTTTTTCTTTGTTCCTCACTATCTGAACTGATTTTTAATTAATTTAATTTTCTCTAAGTTGCTTAAATTTTTCCAGTGATAGTAACTGCCTTTATGCCTTTATGCCTTTATCTCAACCCACAAGATTTTCTGTCTTATTTTCTCCCCATCCTGATGAGGTGGAAGATTGAGAACAGCTTGGCAGGCAGTCATCAACCCATGACAATGACTAACCTACTCAAACCACAGCCATACATCATCATGAGCTTGCTCAAATGTGGGCCAGTGCTAGATTTGTGGTTCTTTATACCAGTCACCTTTATTTTTCATGTCTTTACATAACTGAGGACATGCCAGTCCAGTAATAATAAAATCAGGAATGTGTGAAAAACATCATGCATACACAGAGTGGTAGATATCACACTTGCATCTGATCAAAGACAGTAAAATTGTCACAAAGTATCGAGAGAGAAATGTAATGAGAGATTAAGCTTTACAAGCCTAGGTCACTAGCTGCTGTCAAGCTCAGATAGATTTGAGTCAAAAGTAGTCACTGTCTAATGATAGCTCAAAGACTTGTAAAATATGTTGGCAGACTGGAAGCAGTTTTAAGTAGTGCAGTTACCTGGTAATTTATTTCATCTATTTGGCTCTCCTGAGACAAGGTAGTGTAGTTCATTTGATGAAACAAGAGGAGACTGGAGAGCAGAGCCAAACTTGCTTCTTCGTCACTTACCACATCAAGATCCATAGTGCAAAATTGTAGAGGTGGCTTGAGGATTTCTCCATAGTCATTAGCTGCTGTGCATAGCCATTAGCTGCAATAAATCCAATTCAAGTCTTTTTTCCGAAGTTTTGGATCTAGATTTTACATTCTAAAATCCTTAAATATAAAGCTTTTTTTTAATCAGTGGAAGAATTTCTCAGCTGAGAAAAAATTAGTTCTTTATGTTCTGCAGTTTATTTTACAGTTGTCCCAAAAGTCACTGATTATCAACAATCACCTTTAGCAAGGTGTGGTATGTGCTGTTTTCAAGAAATAAAAGTTAGGCTTTGTTTGTGTCATGGTTTTGTGTGGAGTTATTTCTGGTAATGTGGAAGGGACTGTAAAGATGGTTCCTGTAAGAAGTTGCTCAAACTTTTCCAGCTCTGAGCCAGACTCACTTCTGGGTCCGAGTCAATTAGAAATCTCCAGAATCACTTTTTAAGAAGAAGAAGCTATAAGAGGAAGATTCTTCTTGTTCCTTCTTGCTATTCTTCCTTCTTTTCTGGCTGGTGGTGGTGCAAGGAGTCGGTAGAGAGAAAGAGACAACCATGCAGACCTCAAGGTCAGCAAGGGAAGACAGGAAAAAGTGTGTTGGAGCAGAGAATCCCCTGCATCCTGAGGAGAGGATTGGTGAAGCAGAGATTTGTTTGCAGTTCATAAAAGACCCCACACCAATTGTAGTGATTGTGCCCAGAGGAGGCCATGTCCTATGGGAGGGACCCCAGTATTTCCAGAAGCAAAAGAAGCATGAGCATGAAACAACTCATGCTCAAGAAGTTCGTTAAGTACTGTGTCCCAGAGGAGGGACTTTGTAATGGAACGGAGGAATAATGCAAGAAGTCGCCTTCGACTGAGAAGAAAGAAGTGGCAGAGCTCATCTGTGAGAGATTGGCCACATCCCCCATTCCCTGCCCCCTAAGCCGTTGAGGGGGAGGAGGTAGAGATATCAGGAGCAGTGAGCTGGGTCCGAGAAGAAAGGACGGATGGAGGAGGGACATCTTAAAGCACTGCTTGTAATTTTCTCATCATCCTACTCCCTTTTTGCTTTTTGTTCTGTTCTCTTTTGTTTGTTGCAGGTAGATTTGTAGAATGGTAGGGGTTGGAAGGGACCTTTAGAGGTCATCTAGTCCAACTCCCCTGCAGAAGCAGGTCCAACTAGATCAGGTCACATAGGAAGGTGTCCAGGCACGTCTTGAAAACCTCCAAGGAGGGAGACTCCACAACCTTCCCTGGGCAGCCTGTTCCACTGCTCCATCACCCTCACAGTGAAATAGTTTTTTCTTCTATTTAAATGGAACTTTTTGTGTTCCAGCTTCATCCCATTACCCCTTGTCCTGTTGCTAGATACAATAGAAAAAAGGGATGCCTCAACCTCATGAGGTAGTATAATAAACTTTTCTTACTTTCCTCCCTTAGTCAAGTAGTGGAACCTGTTTTGCCTGGAACCATAATTGGCAGCAAGCCCTCCCTGCTGTTGTCTTGGTCCGCAATGTCCATGGATTTTTTTTTATTTTTTATTTCCTCCCATCTCTCTGGGCTCTCCACCATCCTAAGGAGTTTGGGGATGGATGGGGGGTAAAACATTGTTGTGGTGCTTCGTTGCTGGCTGGGCAAAAGCACAACAAGTTGAGTCTGTTTTGCCCATGACACTAATTGCCGAGTTTGATTTCTCTGTCCTTATCTCAACTCACAAGCAGTTTGGTATATCCATCTCTCTCTCTCCTGTCCAGTTTAGGGGGGGGGAGTAATATTATGGCTGAGTGGGTATTGGGCTAAACCACCACACCTTAATTTATCTAGTAATGGTCTTATGTCATAAAAAATAATTAGATTTAAGAATCACATATATGCACAAATTTGTTTTAGCTACTCTTTAGAAAAAAAAAAAAACAAAACAGCAACTAGAATCAAATGTTCTTACTTTCAACCAAGAACTCTTCTGAACTGCTATGCACTTCCATACAATGTTAACTTTTTTGGTAATCTGAATAAGGTTGGCAATAATAAATTATTTGATCATATATATAGTTATATTTAGAGATAAGAATGTCTACTCTGGAAATATGAAATGAGCACCAAGACATCAAGAGATTATCTCCCAGACTTCAAAGAAGAGCTTGCCAAATTTAATCCTCAAACCCAAAGAGAAAAAGAAAGTTACTGAGGGGGATGGGGGTGGACTCAGTAGAAGAAGCTAAGTATCAGTTAAGCTATTAGTGCTTTCATCTGTAAGAACTAAAACTACTATCACTTTCATACAAAACAGGAGAAATACTCTTTTTTTTTTTCAAGATGATATTGTCAGAATTTTTTTAGCTTGTGATGACTTTGCTTGGCTGATCACGTGTTTCCCATACAGATGTTCACCATCCCTCCTCAGCAGGGCTGGAGAGAAAGTAACAAAAAAAAACATGAGTTGATATAAAGTCACTTTAAAACAAGAAAAGAAATCATTGAATACAGAAACAGAGTAAAAGATTTATTCTGTACTGCTCAGCAGGCAATGTTCAACCTCCGCCTGGGAAGCAGAGACTCAATATGTATAGCAGTTACTTTAGAAGACAAATGCTTTAGTAAAGAATACTTTCACCCTTCATCCATTTGTTTTATGTTTTAATGCTGAGTACGTTACATGGTAGTGGATGTCATAATAAGATACCTCTTTGGTCATGTGGGGTCAGCTCCCCTTCCTAGGTTCCCTCACAGTCTCTTGCCCTTGCCCACTCTGTCATAGTTTAAGCCCAGCTGGAAACAAAGCACTACACTATAACAAGAAACTCATGGTTAAGACAAGGACTGGGAGAGATCCCTCATCGGTCATCGTCATAGGCAAAATGAACTCAACTTGGAGACAAATAAAAGCAATTTAATCTGTTACTTACCAAAACCGAGATGGTAAGAAATATAACCACTTCTGAAAAACACTTTTCCCTCCCAATCCTTCCCTTCTTGCTAGGCTCAACTTTACTCTTGATTTCTCTGCTTCCTCCCCTCTAGCAGCACAGATGGGATGAGGAATGGAATTTTCAGTCAATTGATCACATATTGTCTCAGTAGCTCCTTCCTCCTCAGAGTGGGGACTCCTCACACTCTACTGCTGCTTCAGCATGTGGTCCCTCACACAGGATACAGTCCTTCAGCAACAGACTACTCCAGTAAGGGATTGTCAGGGAGTCATGGCCTTCTGTGGGTGTTGCCACCTGCTCTAGCTTTTAGTCCTCCATAGGCTGCAGGAGGATCTCAGCTCTACCATTACTCTCCATGGGCTGCAGGGGAACAACTGTCATCTGACCATGGGATGCAGAGGTGGCTCTGCTCCGGCACACCTCCTCCCTTCCTTCTTCCCTGACCTTGATGTCTGAACAATTGCTTCTCTCCCATGCCATTTCCAAATTCCACTGCAGGCTTTCCCTTCTTAAATATGTTATTGCAGAGTATTACCATCATTGCTGATTGACTTGGGCTTGGCCAGAGACAGGTCCAACCTGGAGCTGTGAAAGCTCCTGGCAGCTTCTCACAGGAATCACCTCTATAACCCTTCCTGTGCTGCCAAAACTAAACCCCATATGCACTCCCATCTTACAGACTTCTCAGGGAGGAAGGAGGAGGGTTGATGGTTAGAGACAGTCTTGATGTCATATGAGCACTGCTGAGCAGTAGCTGAAGTATTGATGCGCTAACAACACTGTTCTAGCTATGCCAGGAGATTGGGGCATCCCTTTTTTCTATAGTAGCTAGCAACGGGACAAGGGGTAATGGGATGAAGCAGGAACACAAAAATTTCACAATAGTCTTTCAATATACTCAGAATCAAATGCGAATTTGTTAATAAGACTATAAATTACTAAAAAAACCTAAAAAAACAAAGATTAGTGTTATTTTTTTCACAATCTTTTAAGTTTTAAAAATATTCAAGGGGATGTGAAAAAAATGAAATGACATTTCAAGAATTCAGACAGTCATCTCTATTAAGATTAATTTTTTTTTTAAGATAATGTAAAAAGTTGTATGGAAATCATATGTTGTTCCTCTTTACTAGAGTTTTATTAGTCTCATTGCCTTGGAAAAAATGTTTTTAATCTCTATCTCACAATTGGGATATTAATTAAAAATGTTGATTTTTTTTTTCAATTAATTCAGTGCGGAAGTGTCAACATCAACAAGTCATACCCTTTTTCCTATGTTTTGGATCGTACATATAAAAAATCTACAGAGTTATGCTACTGTAAAATTAAGTGTTGCAGACTGATTTGATCTATATATTGACATTTATTTACTGCCATAATTATGCCCATTACCCCTGGTTTAAATGCTAGTGTCATAGTTTAGACCCATTCAGGGACAAAAGACCATGATCAGACATGAATACCACAGCCTTCGGAACTCCCAAAGGACAGGAAGTGCTTAATTGCCACTTATGGTTCTGGACAAAACAGATAAGCCTACTCAGCTTGGGGAAGAAAATGAAATTTAATCTTTCTCTAACAAAGACATAACTAACAGAAAATATGCATCCGAAAAAAACCACAATACAGAGCAGAGTGAATGATGGAAGTGCAACCAGTCTTTTTTAAAATCCCCTTTCCCCTGTCCCTCCTCCTTCTCAGACTCAGAGCCCTGAGCTCAGTATCATTGCCTCCTTCCCCAGTAAGCAGTGCCAGGGGCAGGGAATGAGAGGTGCAATCAGTTCTTTCTTGATGTCTCTTGCCACATATCACTCCTCACCTGCTCTCCCTTGCTCCAGCTCAGGGTCTCGCACACACCGGGTAGCCCTTCACAGGCCTCTCCAATGGGACATTGCAACCCCAGTTTGTCTTCTCCGAGGTGGATCTAAACTGATTGTCCCCTCTGACCAGGAGTCTCCAGCTGTCACTCCCTCTGTTACAGGGTCTC